>KZ308189.1:1042001-1087405 GCA_000376725.2 Ladona fulva
ACCCCCAAAGCTCAAATTTTAAACTACCAGTGAAAATCTCATGTGCCAAAAATTTCATATCCGAAAATGATCTAGTGTTGACTAGGGCAGATAAAGGACAAAGTGTAGTGATTTGTGATAGACAACAATATGTGAATAAGTGCCATGATTTTATTAATGACCATAACATCCAGATCCTGAAAAAAGACCCAACTGTGAACCATCAAACATGCGTAAGGAAAGAAGTAAAGGAATCGAAGCTAATATCGAATAGAGAAAAGTTCAATGTAATTGAAATGAATCCCCTACCTCCAAGACTATTCGGACTGCCTAAATTACACAAAGAAAACCACCCCATCAGGCCAGTGATATCAAGTATCTCATCCCCAACCCATAAATTAGCATTTAAACTGAATAGTATCATAAGAAACTTGACAAATTTCCAGTCATCATATGGAATAAAAAATTCTATCGAATTAACTAGATTACTGGCAGATAAAGAATTTCCAAAGAACGCTATCCTAATTAGCCTGGACGTTAAAAATTTGTTCACTTCTATACCCACAGACGAAGCCCTAACTGCCCTTCACAATATCTTAGAAAAATCAGGGATTGATCTTGTTATCCGGAAGGAAATCATTAATTTAACTTCTGTGTGCTTAGCACAAAATTATTTCCAATTTGACAATAAGTTTTATAATCAAACGAAAGGTTTAGCTATGGGTTCCCCATTATCTCCTATATTGGCCGAATTATTCATGGATAACGTTGAACAGGAGTTGTTTAAGAGCAATAATGAACTTATTAATTATGTTCTTTTTTGGCGGCGTTATGTTGATGATGTAATATGTGTATGGGGAGGTAACATTGCACAATTAAACATGTTTGTCGATATATTAAATTCCTTGCACAGTAATATAGCCTTTGACGTGGAGAAAGAGAAAAATGGTTCACTTAACTTTTTAGATTTAACAATATCCCTTAATGTAAAACCAACCTTTAGTATTTTCCGAAAGTCTACCCATACCGGTCAAGTAATACCCTCCACATCAAATCACCACCATTCTCACAAACACGCTGCCTTTCATGCTATGATCAATAGACTCTTGGAAGTACCAATGTCCCAAATAAGCTACAAGAAAGAATTAAATTTAATAAAAACAATTGCGTTACAGAATGGGTATGAAGTTAGGTTAATAGAAAATATTCTGAAAAAGAAAATGAAAAAACGAAACGGATTAAAAATAGCCCCTGGACTTGATCCACCCGAAAACCCCAAGGTCTTTTGGAGAAGGTTCCCCTTTCTTGGAAAAATATCCTAGGAAGGCTTTTGGAAAATTCCAAAGATAAGAGGGACGCACAGGAATGCAGCGGGGTGTACGACCTTTATTGTGAGACCTGTGATGCGCGGTATATCGGAAAGAGTGGAAGATCGCTAAAAACAAGAGCCAAGGAGCACAGCAGGGATTTCCGTCTCCGGAGGAGGTCACCAATGTCGAACTTAACGGCGCACCTGCTGGAAGAAGGACAAAATAGCACCTTCACCCCGAAATACCTTCATCGGGAGCGTAATGGCCGTCGCTTGGACCTCCTAGAGGAAATGGAAATAGTGTGCTGTTCTATAAGTAAAAGCCTTACAAATGAGCACATTTATCCCATTCCCTCGCCCTTTCTTTCCATTCCAAGTAAACTCTTTCCTTCTTGAGAAAACCCATCCTTTTACCCTTTCCCTCCCCCCCCTTTTCTGGTTTCCTATATATTTGAAAATGTGGAAACATTTTTTGCCTGGTGATGCTAGGACACTAGCGAAACATGTTGCCATAAATAAAATTGCTGTGGAATTGTACGAAAAGGTCTTTATTTCATTATTCAGAAATAATCTCACAAGTACAGTGCTGGCCAAAATTAACACAACACCTTGGGGTGTGACAAAGCGGGAGATATAGGTATTAACTCTGCGGAGGAGTTTACAGTGCACTTTGACAACAGTGTCAGAAGGGGGAGTGGTTCAGCCCATTGGGAATGGGGGAAGGCAAGGCCTAGATATGCTTAATGTCAGGAAAATTTGGAAATCAGCATTCCTACGTATCTCTGCATGCAAAGCATTCATGAGACCAGATATGACTATGGGCTGTGGATATGGGAGTCTCAGGAGCCTGATGAGATTTTTGGCGAAAAACTATGCCTAATCAAATTAAATGAAAGTAAAAGATTCATCCTCCTTTTGCTTCAAATATGCAACACGTTCATTTGATTATTTCCTAGGCTTTATCCATTATTTTTATCAACTGCCAAGAGGATTGAGAGAATACAAAATCTTCGTAAACAAAATATTCTTCAGAGCATGTTACAGCTATTAACATTTGCTTGATGACTGAGCCCGATGTTTTAAATCGATAAATAAAAACAATCTCTCTTGATCTCAAAGACTGATCTTATTAAGATTACATGAAGAACATTCCTTATTTCCAAGAATCGTGGTAACTGTAAAGCTGACATACTAATTTCATAGACATCTTATACTGGTGATTTATTTGATGTCGCTATTTCATTTCATATACTGATAGTATTATTTTTTTAAATGCCTTCACCAAGGGTGAACGCGTGATGCTCTAGGCTATCCAGGACACCATTTCTTAAATAACTCCCAGCATTATGATCCTATTTCTTTTCCTATAAAATATCTCAAAGTCAAAAATTATTCATGGTTTCCATGGAATTGCTTTGCACAATATAGAAAACTGGACTAATGACTGTGCGCATGGCTATAGACATGGAAGTGTATAGAAGAAGTGCATGGAAGATAGATGTGTGATAACTGAGGAGAAGAGGCAGGGCTGCTAGATAATGTGGGAATTCTTGCATTCACCTTATCTGCGATGACCCACCCCTCCAACTATATTTTCAATACCTCATGCTTCTCCTTAGTTTTAAAGTGTCTTTCTGTGCTTTGTGGAGTCATCATTCTGGCCATGGAACTGTAATCTGAGTATAGAAATTAAATAATTACGATGATTTTTTTTCAGCGATTGACAGGGTTATTCCCATCATTACTAACTGTCATAAACATACAAAACACTTCTGATAATATAATTTGATAAAATTACTAAATAAGGCAAAGACGTCTCCATGAGGAGATGATATTACTCTTGATGAACATATTCTGTAATATCTCATGATGATTCTTGAAAATGCGTCCAGAAAAGTTCCTCTTCACCCCACAAATGTTCAAATCTTCTGTACGGAAATTAATTTTGCAGTACTCGTTAAGTAAATAAGTATCATTCATACAGAAGTTATTTTTCTTCTATTGAAATAACTCTTCTTGTAGAAGATTTTTCTTAAATTCAGATTCGCTGGTGCATTTACTAAACATAATTGATTTTATTTCTGTAAGCCCGATTAAGTAACTGTTGTTGTTAGATCCGATAATCTAGGCCTCGCCTTCCTCATTCCCAATGATCTGAACCCTCCCTCTGACACTGTTGTCAAAGTGCACTGTAAACTCCTCAGCACAATTAATACCTAGATCTCCTGCATTGTTAATTTTGGCCAGCACTGTACTTGTGAGATTATTTCTGAAAAGTTTCAAATAGGACCAGCCATCCAAAGATCCAACAATTAAAAGTTATGTATATCATCATAGAATGATGTCCAGTTTGGCTCTTGCAATTTATTAAATTAGGATACAATCTACCACAATGCCTGCAAAACCTTGTGTGTGGAAAAAAACATACATTCTTTATAAGTTTTCTCAATGCAATTCCTTGCTGCCAACAATGTCTTACATTATAACTGTCAGTTACATACATGGATTACTTATATATACTTATAAGTCATATTCCATTGTGTTAATGTGCAGTCATGAGTGAAAATAACTCAAAAATTGCAGGGTGACATAAGATTTGGGATACTCTTAAAAACTCCTTCAGTGGAACATGTTGCAACACTGTAAGGAGTCCATCTCAAGGAAAACGGTAGTTCTTTTCGCTGCAAATGGGGGGTGGGGGGTTCAGTTTAAAGAATAAGTTGGAGCATCGGTAGCAGCTCCGTAGCTGACACCCATTTAGAAGGACGGACCTAATTTTAAGAAAGACATTGATGGAAACATTGCATATACACGATGGCAGCTCTAATGTATGAGTTATAGACAGTGCAGTTTGAATGAATTAGCAATTTAGAATCGTCAAACAAGTCGAATACATCTTTCTACAGCAAAAACAACGTTATGGACCTCCAACTCGCTGATTCTCTAACGGAAGGAGAACAGGTGCATGGAACAATTAGTTTTTCTCACTAACTGTCACCAACATTATCACAAATATGTCCGATATTTAATGTCAGAAAACTGTTCCAAAAAGTTATGGCAAACCTTATCTTGGATATTTCACATAGATCTTGAGTAATAATATTACTATTAAAATTAACCTTGGCAATGTTGAGCAAGTGGGTTTAGGTATTGAAAGTAATGAAACAGGAAGTTAACAACTTCCTTAATTTTGTTAGTGATTATTTTATTACTTGGTGCTGATGACGTTTTCAGTAATGTGTAGATTGTTTCAGGGTGCATCTCTTAATTATTGCCTTAATTGTTATCGATATAAAATTTGAAAGTAATTTTTTGGTAAGTTAATCAAAAACGAAGCCTGCAAAGGAATCTGCAATTAATATCAATTCATTCTATCAGAAGTGAGTTCGGATGCAGGTGATCCATGTTACTCCTGATGGGCCGCGTATTATTGCTTAGCGACTTTCCTTAAAGAAAATCCAATCAACTCTAGAGTTAAATATTTAGCTAAGGGAGCATAATATATTTTGTGTGTAATTCCTGTGAATGTGAAAGGAAAAAGATTGTCAATGAAAATAGGTTGTTTCAATTGCTTAACCAAATTTTAAGTGTGCATAAAGTTGTTATTGAGGCTATAACTAAAACTCATAAATTCTGAGGAATGAAGAGAGAACTCCATCGTTTTCCTTATGTCTTTTCAAGTTCGGAGTTTTCAGTTTTCTGACATTAAATATCGGACATATTTTTGATAATGTTGGTGACATTAAGTAAGAAAAACTGATTGTTCCATGCACCTGCTCTCCTTCTGTTAGAGAATCAGCGAGTCGGAGGTCCATAACGTTGTTTTTGCTGTAGAAAGATGTATTCGACTTGTTTGACGATTCTAAATTGCTAATTCATTCAAACTGCACTGTCTATAACTCATACATTAGAGCTGCCATCGTGTATATGCAATGTTTCCATCAATGTCTTTCTTAAAATTAGGTCCGTCCTTCTACGGAGCTGCTACCGATGCTCCGACCTATTCTTTAAACTGAACCCCCCATTTGCAGCGAAAAGAACTACCGTTTTCCTTGAGATGGACTCCTTACAGTGTTGCAACATGTTCCACTGAAAGAGTTTTTAAGAGTAACCCAAATCTTATGTTACCCTGCAATTTTTGAGTTATTTTCGCTCATGACTGTACTGAACAGTATGCAGGAATAACAGGTCAAGAGTATACATAATTTAATTATTCCAAATTACTTTGTTTTTTTTCCCTGGCTTTAACCAATGAAAGTTGAGCTAATTTTTTAGATATGTGAGGCCATTCTCTGGAAATAAAGTGAAGGTGTCCTCCCCCATCTGGGCCCTGAGGACTGCATCTTTGAAGAAAGACAAGTGGAATGTTGATCCTTGGAGGACACAGTGGTTTCAGTTGCCAATGTGATTCTCGAATTGCTTTAGTAAAAGGTCCAGTTTGGAAATGGTTTGATTTCTTTGAATTATTTGTCCAAATTAATTTAAACGTTTTCTATCATTTATTAATTAAGCCTGAGTTATCTTTCTGAGATACATAATGCTACTCTTTGACCATGAAATGAAGGTTAAGATTTTAGTCATCCTCCTATGCACAGACTCCAGACATCCTTAAGATAATACCACAGGAGTATTTGGCCATGGAGGATGCTGTGTCAACAGCTCTGTTTTAAGGGTGAGTCCAGGAATTCTTTGCAGACATTGTCAAAGAGACAGGTGTAGTTCTCTTCTCAATCTTCTATTTTATAATTATAGACTTTTTATCTATGTCAACAATTTTCTCATTTAAGGCTTGAATGATCTGATATCCCATAATAAGTTTGTGTATATGCTGTTTGAATTTGCAAAAAGCTAATGACAATTATGAAATGCTAACATTCTACATGTCTGTTTTTGTGCATGCTGAGTCCAGATTAGTGCTCTCCAAGGCAGTTGTGCAATCTGAAGTCATCAAACAACTATCTGATCACAATGGCTATCAATGTACTCAGGACAGAAGCTGACATTGAGGAGATGACTGAGAGAATGGTATGTTTCCTTCTTTTCAATCTATGACTGCCATGAAAGGATTTTCTCTTAAAATATTTTATGATGCTTTTAAATTCCTTTGTCCAAGGATTCATTTTATCTCTCAGTAAGACTATGAGTAAATTATTTATCTCCATTTCTTCGTCTACAGCACACTGGAAGAAAAACCTGATTGCCTAACATGTAAGGAGACTGCACCTGGAATGAAAAACTTCTGAAGAAGAGCCTCCCCTTGAACTCTGTTAAGAGGCATAGTGATGAGTGAAGGCTTGTGACTGTGTTCTGAAGACTAATATCTGCTGAAGATAGCTAGAAAGAAAATTCTACACAACAGACTTTTACTTTTCCAATTCTACACAACAGCTGAAGGACTTTTGCGTCTTCTTTTTCTTAACTTCACTAAATTTTTGTACTATATTTTGCTGGGATGTAAAGATATTGTAACATACATTTAACATGGATTCAGGCTGTGTGATGGAGCTCTGTAATTTATTTTTCCACGATTTTTTTTCTTTCCAGAAGCTTCAATGAAATTTTTTTGCATCATTCATTCACCCTTCACTAACATGAGCAATTTTCAGCTGAAGCTAACTCATTATATATTTGTATACATTAGAAGAAATTTTACATTATAAATTAAATGAGATCTTCGAATGCAGTGTGATATGAACTTTACATTAATTTATTTATTTTCTATATTGTAAGCAAGTAACTATGTAAAAAGTAATAGAAGTGTGGCTTCAATTGTTTACTATGCTTCTGGCTTATTTTATCATTCTTGTAAAGTTATAAACTGTGATTCATTTTATGATTTCACTACTTTCATAAGTGTCAGAATTTTGTTATCCTTTGTAAGTATACTTTTACAGCAATAATGCATAAAAATTTCTAGTTGGTGCATTGTAATGTTAAATTTATCATGATTCATTGCTACAGTTAAAGAAACTGTGCAAAGGCAATAATGGTCAAATGTAAATTTTTTGTATCATATCTCTAACAGCTGTACATAGAGATTTAAGTTGTCTTTATAAGGAGTTTCCCTATCAGGTTAATGTAAATGTCATGCAGAATGTTAATTCCCTTCAAAGTCACAGAAAATGTTAGAAGAAAGTTTACTGTTGTAAGCAAATGGTGAAACCTTGAAGTAATTGTTTGTTTTGATGACATTCCCATTATGTAATTACTCAATGACTTTCATCTTGTTGTACAATGAAATATGCTTTATTTATAGGTACTTTACTTATGCTATGCTATCCCTTACTTATGGCCAGTAATGTTCTCAGGGATAACTATTCATGTCTGCTAGCATGGATTGATGGCTTTTTCAATATTCTATTCAGTTTGTATTTGATGTCTACTTTGCTGTTCTTTTTTTGTGATTGTAATTAATCTAAAAACTAATATTTAATACTTAATGAAAATATTGTTACAAGTAGGGCTCCTGGACTGCCAAGTGGGTAGCTCTTTCGCCTCAGTAAATTGGTCCAGTGTTCAATTCCCTGTGGGGGCCAATTTTCTTCGATATGATCTTAGCTGTAGAGAGGAAACTCTTTTTACAATACCGCTACTACTATTACTTTCAGTAATCATATATCACACCTTTATGGAAATGCAAAGCATACTTTCAAGTAGAAAACATTTAATTTATATAGATGAGAGATTCGTTGTATCTACATATTGCTTTGACAATTTACATATATGAGCGGTACAATGTAACATATTCATAAATCGAGCTATTTTGGGATAAATCACCACACCAAACCAAATAAGTAAATTGCAAATGAGGAAGCCTGACTGCACATATAGTGGAAATGATTGATGATTTGGAAGGAAGGCAAGAAATAAGTTAGTAGTAATTATACAACATTTATATCGTGTACTTTATACCAAAATGATATCCTACCTCTTTAAGGTTGCACAGTTACCAAACTTGGGATTTTTCACATATCCTCCTCTCGAACTGGCTGTGGCTTGTGAGTGGTGCTATTTTAACACACATTACTATCCTAATTAGAAAGTTGCAAAGTTAGCTTCCTTAATATTGAGGAAAACGACCAAAGGCGTTTCTAATCGGACTAAACCGATTGAACTCCGCAGAGGCGAACCTACAAGTTTCATGCATATTCATATGAAACTTGTAGGTTCGCCTTGAAACATTACTTGGTATTATTATTTTCACGATAAATAAATAGATGATGGAATATATTACAAAGAGGTTCAAAAGCCTTTATTTTTTTTCACCCACTTAAAATGCTCCCGTTCTTAAAAATGCTGCTTTTTCGCTATTTTTCCCGAGAAACCTGTGTTTACAAACTCCGATGTGACCGAAAATCCGCCCCCAAAGGTACTTAAAAGGCCTTCGCAATATTTACCCATACAACTCTCTAAAATAGCGTTTACCAAACCCAAACATTTATTTTGTAACGTCGGCAGGTATAAGAAATAAGTTGTCGATAGGAGTCTAAAGAGTTGAGTGATAGCACGATCTAATCGCAAAGAGGAGTACCAGACTTGCAAACATGTGTCAACTTCATTCATTATGGAATATCGTACGAGAGATATCAATTTTCACATTTTTCGAGGAATGCAAACGCTCCGCGGTACACAGTTTGGAAACCGCGGGTCTAAACAAATGCACATTCAACGTTCAGTGTTGTATGATTTAAGGACGAAAGATTGCCTTAAATCGTTTAGAGTTACGAATAAAATTTGTCTCTTTACATGACTTCTAATTATTGAACATAGACATCCTTTCCTGCTTCATTTGTAAATACAATGTTGGATACCATTGACTTATCATTCAACTGAATTCCCGCGTACCTTTAACATTTATATTTACACTTAAATCGTAAATAACATACCCCAACAGTGAGTATTGATCATCACTGTCTAGCAAAATATACAAGTGTAACTGAAAGAAAAAGACAAAACTTACGATTATGATAAGCGACAAATTTGACAGGTTGATTTCGTAATTCTTCATCTGGTTAACCATGTGGGTAGCCAATTATCGATTTATATCGATATTTGAAATCAATCAATAATCCCGAATTCATATAAACCAATATAAACGATATTGACAGGGATAATTCAAATTAAGAAAAAATATAAACTGCAGCACATTTCATCCCCCAACGACGGCTGCCTACTGGAGAAATAAGTCCTAGATAATTGGAGCTTTTAAACTCAAATAGTAATTCTGAAAAAGTGTCAGTCAACCAGAAATAACTTTATCTTCCTTTATCCGGCAAAACTTTCAGTAACTTAATCAGGTACATTTTTAACATTGTGCAATTTTTTTGAAATATTGCTCCTTTTTTGTGTGAACTGTATGGTAAATGCCTCTTAGTAATTTATTTCGCAAATAAAACCTAATGAAGTAACAGCTGGACTTTCCCAGGAAATTCTAATAAATCTGATATGATCAAGCTCAACTTTGTATAAGGGAGCCATACTAAGGTTTGTACCTTAAGGTACGAACACTTAAACTTAAACCTTAAAATAATTATTTAGTAATTCTCATAAATAGCACTCCTGACTTCATATCTCTAATTGAAATGAAACATAAGAGAAAATTATGAGGAAAAATGTTAGAAAAATAGAAAACTTTTAATTGCCTAATATTAGGAATGCTTCATAACCATTCATTTCTTTGTCATCATTTACATTAAATAATATGTATTAAGAGTATTATTAGTGAAAAAATTTTTGAAAAATCATTTATTGAACAAAAATATTTGTAATTACAGAGAACTCCTACAATACTACAGAGACTCTATTTCTCAGATTATCTGGGAATGATTGTTTTACTCTTCTGAAATTTTCAGCAGTCTTTTTTAAAAAACTCAAAAGAATTTTTGTTCTAATACAAGGAGGACTTTTGTAAGAACTATTCTATGGAGCAGTGGGAGTATGACACTGACATTATCGCTGCTAAGATAACCCCACATAATCAAGATTTCATTGCATATTAAATGAATGCCATGCATAAGACATTTCAAATAGAGTTTTAATATATTTGAACACTTGTATTTTTCCTTTCATGGGGTTGAAAGGTTTATTTTTTAAGAAAAAAGGTAACTTTTCTCCAACAAGTAGAGTTTGTGGAGTAAAAATGATTAAAATTTCGATGACTTATTTTAAAACATTTTCTGAGGTTTCTTTGTAGTGAACCAAATATGTGAAGAGGTAATAACGAAATAAAACAAATCCAACAGCTGAGTATGGCCATGTTTGGAAACTGAAACAATCTATGTTTGCTGTATACTGGCATAAAAACACACTCTCTTGCTATGAATGAGAGAGTATTAGCTTAGGCTGATAATATTGAATGATTAAAGATGTAGTTGTGGGAATCTCACCTCTGTATAAAAGAGGATGTATTTTATTCATTTAAATAAAAATTTTAACTGGCAAACTTGTATACACCTATTTTGTGATGTTGAACATAGTTCTCCTTCCTTGATATTTAATACTGTAGTAAGAATAAGAAAAACAATTATAGGAGGTTTAATTTAAATTTTCTTCAGTTTAATTTATTTCTTTGCTTAACATATTTTGAATTTCACAGTACAGTAATTTACTCCAATTTCTTAGGATTCATAACATTCTGTTCCAATCAACAAATGTGAAAGCTTTCCCTAGATCTTTCTCAAGAAGTGTAATAAGAGTTACTTGGTCATTTGGCATTCCCTTCTCTATCGTTGATCTCAAGGCAAGAATAGCTTCTCTTACATATCAACTTCTTTTGAATCTAAATTAGTCTTAACTTTTTTACTCGTTGGCTTCCCTCTCCATTATCTTATGGAGTGTTTTGCAATAATCTCTGATGTATGGGGAGTCAATCTGATTGTTCATAATTGTTCTCTGCCGTCTTCAAATTTGGGTGAAGTGGCAATCCTGATATTTTAAAAACTGATGGGCAATTTATTGTAAATATCACAGGTTATCATGTGTTGCTGATTCAAATATATATTTATAGCTTTTTTATCTTAGATTCAGTGATATTTTGTCAACTTATTAGGCCTTTCCAGCCCTGAAGTGTTTCATTATAGCTACGGATTCAGATCTGAGAATTTTTCTCCATTCTCACATCTCTATCCACAATAATTTACTCTTTAATGATAGCAATTTTACCAGGCGGTCATGTCTTGTCTGTCATACAAATTTTCCAGTTCTTCTTTCCAAATGCATGATTTTTCTATTTCCTCAGTGACAACTTTACCATTGATTTCAAATAGAATTGTCTTTCTTCTAATAGTTATTGAAGTATCATCTCACTGTTCTGTGTGCTGCTTCAGATTACCTTGCCGTAGGAGATGTTTCATCTCTACACATATCTTTCATCAATTCTTCTCCAGCCTTTCTTTCTGTTTA
This sequence comes from Ladona fulva, assembly GCA_000376725.2. NCBI lineage: Eukaryota > Metazoa > Arthropoda > Insecta > Odonata > Libellulidae > Ladona > Ladona fulva. Next base: position 1,053,691 of record KZ308189.1, read on the forward strand.
ACTAATTCAATTTCTTATCCTTCTGAATTATTTTTGTCCTTCCTTAGTTTTATAGCGTCTATTCTTTCTCTTATCAGTGACAGGACTTCTGCATCTTTGACCTATGGTTTCATTTTAACATATTTCATTGGAAAAATACCTTATTTGGTAGCTTCCTGTTCCCTTATTCATAAATTCCCATATTTTCTCAATAGGAAATTAATCTTTTTTCTCCACTGTCTGAATTGTTTTGCTTTACCTACAATAGCATTTCTGCTCCTCAGTACCTTTTCCTCACCTTAATCTCAATTTCAAATAACAATTTAATTTGTTTATATAAAGAAAACCATATTTATTTTTGAGTTCCATTGTTGGAATGATTTCAAATTCTCTTTTCACAATTTTCAGCATTTAAAGTCTCTCTTATAATTTCTGCAGGATGAATGGATCATTGTATCACATATAGAAAATAAGTTCTCAAGTCTGAAATGTATAACTTATAAACTAACACCATTTTCTTAGATAATCCTTTTGGGGAGAATCATGTATATAAGAAAATTCCTGTTTGGAGAACAAGAGAATTAGGTATATATCCAGCCAAATCATTAACAATCACTATTTATGTATGCTATCTTAGTTAAAAGTTTTGATTATGGTACCAAAGACTAAATGGAGTTAGGCCATAGAGAATGGGAAGATCTTTTCAACTCCTAATTGTAACTTTTTTCAAGTTTGCTTGTTTATCAGAGAAAGGAGTCCAGGAAAGAAGGAATCTTCATGTGATGTTATTTCATCAGCTTCTATCTCATTTTGATGTCTCCCATAAATGTTAAAAAGAACATAAAGGACCAAGCTGTTTTAGAGTCTGCCCTAAATAATCAGAAAATAGGTAGAATGGTAGTGCTCTATACAAAAATACTATGGAAGCCTAATGGAGAAACTTCTCAAACTTTATTTCAAGTCATGGCACAATTTTTTTCTTATTCCAATTATTTGATAATATATTTTTACTCTATTCAGTCTCTGTCTAGTCTACTACCTTAGAGTATAGTGTAAATAAATTTTAAGCGATAATTTGAAATTGATCATAGATTCCAACAGAAATTTAAATGGTTTCATCTCTCCATAACTACTTATCTAAAATTTAAATTGGAAGCAATTTAAATGAGATCATCATGCAGTTATGTAATTCGGCTCTTCTCCAAAATTTCCATTGACACTAATTACTTAAACCTATTTCATGTAAGAGAAGGATGCAATTTTTTGTGATGCAATAAAATTTAGAGCCATAGCATAAAAATGAAATTGATGTATGACTCACCTGTCAAATAATTCAATCAACTTTCTCAGGGAAGGAAAATCGAAAACGTGCTATGGACTACATCACTTTTAAGTTCAGCTTTGATTACTCATTAAACCATTTGAACATTTGAAAAATAAAGCCAAGGGGATGCTTAAAACTGAATAAAGTTAAAGCTAGTACTAGCTAAACAAAATTTGATCAAATTTATCATTGATATCTTGTAACCCTACATGTTTTAATATGTACATAGTAGTGTCATAATAATACATAATCATATAGTAGAATGATTATTAGTATTTTTCTTTACCTGCAAATCCAGGTATTTCATACACAATTCAAGCATGTTCGTTAGGCCAGAATGAATTTAGGTATCTCAAAGTATATAAGGAGTCCTAGACCCCCTTTTAGAAAATGAGTTTATGCTCTAGCTACCTCCCCGGTATGACAATGCTTTGTTTCCAGTGGTTTAGATTATCTGCACCTATCAATCGTATGTTAATTATAATACATTATTAAAAGAATGCTATTCACTGATGCTTCGAACAAGCCTAAACTATTTAACATATTTATTGAAAATTATTAACTGTCAAAAATCAAGGGCAAAATATATTGGTAAAATTTCAACAGAGAATCCTCAAAAATAAGCAAAGATCACATAAAGCAGATCTTCATTTTAGGAGTTAGGAAAGACACAGAAGGAGTTGGTGGTTATGGAAAAGTTTAGCACAGATGTTAAAAGAGATGAAACATTCATTCCTCATCATGTCACTCCTGATATACTTATAAGCTATGTTTATAAAAATTTTCAGCTTAAGGGAAGTATATAATTGAGTAAGATGTGGAAAAGATGCATAGTGTTATGCTTAAAACATCATTAATCTGTCTTCCTGCAACACCCAATGAAATTTTTTATTGGCAAGAGGGAGTTTAGAGGAAGGAAGGTAGTATGGTATGTTCTGGAACAAGCCTTGGGGATTAAAGCATAAGTGGTGATGAAGCAGCAGACTGTGGAACTTAGTTCACAGTACATGCTGCTGATTTCACCCTATTTCCTAGCAGTTCAGGGTTACAGAGGTTAAAGATTGATCATGGATAACTAATCTGATCTAGTAACTATATTTAAAAAATCACTAAATTTTAGAAAATTCTGGTTCAGGGTTTGTTTTTTCTGCTTTTAATATTCTGAAACATTATTTTAATGTGGAGAATGACATAATAAATTATATTCTATATAGTAATCCTGTATTTTAGTATGCAAAATTACAATAATCATCAGGGCCAGTAAATACTAGTAGAGGGGTTCTGTGGATGCCTATCATCTAGGCTCCCAGCACCATTTCACAGGGGTTAATATTTTTATCTTGATGATGGCAGTCAACATGCATGTTAGAAGGAATACAGGTAAACATTTGCAACTGGGCCCCCTTGTTAGATATCTGGACCTGGCCACCACATAAGTAATTTGCTGTACTAAATAGCATTGTTAAGTTTAGTATAGTGCTATCATGTTATGTATAATTTGCAAAGTCTGTCTATCCCCCCCTCTCTCTCTCTCCATCAATTAACTAATTAAGTAGTTGTAGTATTGTTAAAATTGCTTCGACAGCTTAGGTAATTTTGCACGTAGGCCCCCAACGGGAATTCAACCCGGGACCACTTTTCACTGAATTCAAATACGTTGCCCACTTGGCTAACCGGGAGCCCGAACTAATTAAAAATTAAATTTTCTTTCGGAACAAAAAGTCCTCAGTAGCAAAATGGGTATTACCCTTAGAAAAAGATTTGTCAACATGGATTTTGTTGATAAGAGACCGGAAAAGATTGGAAGAATATGAGATGTAGGTGTAGAGGAGAATGATGGAATTTACATGGGCAAACCAGGTGTGGAACGAAGAAATAATAAGGAGAGTGGAAGAGAATAGAAGATTACTGGACCCGATAGGGAGAAGGAAGAAGAGCTGGCTCGGACAAGTGCTGAGAAGGGATTGCCTGTTGAAGGAGTTGTTGGGAGGCACGGTGGGGAAAACATAGAGGCGGAAGGTGAAGATGACGGACGATGTACAGAAGGGACAGAGATACGAGATGATGAAGAGAAGAGTACAGGACTGGGGCAAATGGAAATGAGGACATCTGACAAAGACCTGACCACCATGGCAGTCCCTTGGCAGTTTCTACGATGATGAGAAAGAAGGGGTGAGGGAATAAAGTTCTTTGATATACAATTTCTCTAGGCATCTATAGTAACCAAACTGAATCTATTGCAACGTAAATATTTATAAATAAGTTTTCTGTAATTTAATGCGTTGAGGGTTTATGCGAAACATCGACAAAATTGAGATTTACTTACTCATTGAGTTGAAACATTCTTACAAACTATATTGACGTAACTTGTGGAGAATTCGTGAAATAAAATGAAATTACCCAATATTAGTCAAATAATTTAACACTTTAACAGCTTAATATTGAGATGAACTTGTTGAAAAAATATGATGATTTCCTGTGGCTTTGATATTGATGTCCATAAGTTGAAATTGTGAGCATGTAAATCACGTCCCATTGGCTTTGGAATTTGAAAGTCGACGTGGGATGTAAATAAGTGTAGGTAAAGTTGACTACTACAAGTCAAAACTACTTCTAAATGTTTTCACGGGATAAAACGCTCTCTTTGCTAGGCATTGAAATTTGTGTAAATTAATATTGTTTAATATTTGTGAGGGTTTTCATTATCTATGATATTGTTGTCCGAAAGTTAAAATTAAGAGCTTTGTACATCAGGTACATCCAATCACTATTTGGAATATTAAAACATTTATTAACGTTGCGGATCAGACTTAACGTATTTAATCTATAACATTTCCTCTGTAATGATTTTTCGTATATTCGCATCGTTATTTTAGTGACGATTAAGTATAACACTAAATCCAGCACTAAAAGACTACGTAGGTGAAATAGATTAATAGGTATTAAACTAATTATGCCGATGGCTAAGTTGTCTATGAAGTTATTTATGTATATAAATAACTCTTGAAATCATTTAAATAATAGATATACAATATGTAATTTAACTCGCTAAAAGACTGTATTTTCATTTTGTTACTATTTAACTAGCTAAAATACACTAGCATCGCAATAAAAATAATTTTCCCCGCTATTTAGCATTAAATTTCCTTCGTTGGAAGCCATGGCGCATAAGATCATATGGGGCACAATTGCCAATTTTTATTTAACAAGCTATTAAAGGATACATTTTTCGCAATGAATATTTACACCACTATATCGGATTCAACTTCTAAAATAACGATACATTTCCGGTATAACAAATTCAGTTAGCGATGAATTTCTTCTGTCACCCCTAATAGCGCAAACATTATATGTACAAGAAGAACTAAGTGAAAGCAAGAAGTCTATTGGAGATTTAGCGTTTGGTGCCTTATCTATTAGTTTCGATATAAACTTCCGGCTATTTTTTATTCCAATATTTTATTTTCACAAATTTTATTTAATTTCATTGATCTTTTCGTTTCAGGTTGCAAAATATAGTAAAAGAGTCTGGTAAAATTTTACATTCTTTTTTTCCAAAAGGGATACCATTATTTTATTACCAAAAGGAATACGTCAGTCTTCATTTAAATTAATGTAAAAAGCACTTCAGCACTGGAGTTAAATGTTGAAGATCCTAGATGAATAAAATTTCATTGTAAGATTAATTAATAAATAAGATACATTAATAAATAATGTGCTGTTATCGATTTTAGAAGTCAGCCAGTGAATAAGAAATCATTTTAATGTTATATGTACATACCTTCTTGTCTTTCAAAGAAGAACTGAAGTTCTCAGAAATTTTAGCATTTCTTTTTACTTCTTCTTGTTTTATTTAATTGTTTCATGTCCCAGCAGTCATTCCCTATGAATCTACTTTTTCTAGCTCCACAATCTTTGCAATTACCTATCAAATATTTCACTCCATTTTTCGTTTGTGATGTCTCAATATCTGAAGATTCTGTATGCCTTCCGCAACTAAGACAATATATTGGCATAGAAGACATTTTCTATAAAATTTTTTGTGTCAGTAAGATATATGCGTCAAATCTAAAGATAATAGTTGTTTACAATTTCTAAAATATTTCAGATTTTGTTTGCATTGTTGCAGCGCCGTAATATCTTATTTTTTACTATTTAAATTTACTCTCATTTTGATTTTGAGCTTTTTACGTGAAGCTACTTTAAATGCCTTATCTCTTACAGAAATTCGTTTAATTATTTAATTCGTTCTTAACCTTTGGATCCAAAGTTTAATATAACTCAAGTAATAATTGTTAGTATCTTCTAGAGATATGTTTAAATAGTAATAAGACTGTTTTAATAAAATTCTGTTTTTATTTGCAATATGGGAGTTATACAAACAGTATCACTCTCATAGTAGTTCCCTTAGAAGTCTTCAGGAATCGGAGACGTTTCTTCCACTCCGTATAGCCTGGCCTGGAAGTCCTTCAGAGAAATCACTATGTCGGTCCATTACAAAAAATGTCCGCAGATTCAAGTTGGCGTCCCTTGAAGTATTTTTTATTTGCGAATAGAGGGAAAAATCACACCGAGATATCAGGAAAGTATGAGGGTTGAGGCAGGGCGAAACTCAGCAACCAGAGGCCCCAGGTGCAAGGCATTTTGAGGCCACATTTAGAGATTATTCAGCTCACAAAACAAGAATACTTCCCTTTTACGCCTTGCTTGCTAGTACGCCTAATTGCAAATTAGCCCCGGGTTAAGGTATCACAGAAATGCCTTTTAGGGTCAAAAATGGATGATAGAGAGTGCTGTTATATAGTGCACTGTCGTGATGTAGCATGCAAATTGCAGCAATGCTTTGCTCCATCTTCGCACAAAACTTATGTATACCAAAATCCTGGATAAACGTACCATGGGCCGAAGCAATGTTCAAATTCGACTCATTATTGAACATTTGGGCAGACATCCATCAGTCAATGGTCACGAGGACACCATTAAAATTTTCGTCGGTTACTTAAGTGGAGGTTCTTCCTTGTCTGCCCACATTTTTACAACCCTCTAAAAAGGTTTAGTGCAATCTGAAAACTTGAACCTTTGATAGTTCCTGCTTCCTTTAAATTTGCGTTTTTGGAAAAATTTTCGGATGCATTTTCACAAGGTTAGACACAAAACTTCGTATAATGCTGCTCAAAATTCGACTGGTTAATTTCCATAAGACACTTCACTAAATCACGTCATAACAATGGTTTATTGACGACAGTCAGGTAAAACTTGAACTGCCAGTAGAATAGATGTCAATTTACGTGGGAAGAACGGCATGATGTTTGTTTTATAATTAGATCGCGTATGCTTTCTCAATACTCTTTAAACAAACTTCCTAGGAACGATTGATATCCGGTGAATATTGCGTACATAATAATCAATTGTATTCATCCCAGTCCTTTTTAAGAGCCAACTGAAATGAGGTAAAAATGAAATATTCTACAATTAATTTTGTATTCAATAATTCGCCTATTTGCTCCCGTAACAAAACTCAGCCGCTCCCCAATCCGGTACGTACAGCTACGGAAAACGAAACTTATATCGATCCCTTTGAATAATCTAGAATTGGCACGGATATTTCCTTTGTTATCAGTAATAATCGGCAATCATTTTTATCAACATTTCTTTAGTTCAGTAGTTGCAAGCACAATTCTTTTCGAAAGGCTATTATAATTATAATAGATGTGAGCTTCAGTTCTGACTTAGAAGAATATGTTGAAAAAGCACATTAAGAATGGGACCTTCTCAAGTGTTACTTAGAGTTTCACACTTCCATAATAATATGTTAGCAGAATGGGATGCAAAGTCTACAGTTCCTAAGTCAAGAACCACTGCTCATTGTGATTCAAAATCTTTGTGTGATTCAATCTCATGCTTTGTCACCTAAATTCAAACCATCAATAGACATTAATTCGACGATCTCCATTAATCCTCAGAAGATCTCTGAACAAAAATGTTTCTTTTCTCTATACCCCGATATCCATGGCTTCTTTCATCTGCCATTGGTCATTAATGAGGGGATCACCATATGCAAGAACTTGACTACACTGCCTGATTTTTCTGCCTCTTTTCTCTTGAATTCCACATTATATCTACACTGTGAGGTTTGGTGGCTAAAACCCTCCAGAGCCAAAATTGGTTTTAAAAATCGAGTTTATTGGAGGTAAATTTTAATTGTTGAAACATTTACAGTCACACGCACCACTGATGACTCGCAGGGAATTTATTTAAATATAAATCTGATTCCAACTTTATTACATTCATGGTAGAAGTTTATCTGCCCCGGGAATGTGGGCAATTTTGCATTTACCCCATGGTTCAGAGCCTCTCCCTAGAGACAAATCCTGGTACACCTTCTGGTTGAATGCTTTACAAATCAATTTTAAAACAGACTACCAATATCACTCATATCAAACCACGAGATACACTCGCAGATAAATCTATGTACCCATAATAAAGTTTCCCCAATCTACCCTGAAGTTTCAAGAGATTGGAAGACAAAGCGACATCATGCAGCGAATATTTCGTATGAGTCCCGAAAAGCCACGTTCCTTTTTCTTCATCCTGGATTATCTGACATTGGATTTTATATAACCACATAAAATTACACTATCTTTCTCACCTCTACTCTCTCAACCCTGATTATGTCAATCGGATTGGAATAACTATACTAATCAATAGAAATATCTATTATGTAGATGTATAATTACCAACTGATACCTCTAAAGACTTCATTTAATGAAAATAAAATCTAGAAAAGATTTATCTTCTGCATGTTGCTGTTATTCCTACTTTCCCTGAATTCTCCAACGTCTTGGTTTAACTAGTAATTTCTACCAAAAAAGTCTTATAAAACGTTTGATTCTAAATGTTAAATAAGTATTATTACATGTATCTAGAGAATAGATTCACCAATCGTTTATGTCTAATTTCTAATCAACAACTTCATATGGATTCGGGAAACAGCTTCGAATTCAAGGTTAAATGAAGCTAGTTATTTTCTCGTAGCTCATGCTTACGTTCATGGAATCCTTCCATTTCCGATTAAGTCGTATAAGAGCTGTTGGTTCTCACGCGAAGATTGCGTAACATTGTTTTTTTTTTCAGTCTTGTTTCCTCGTAACATCAGTTTCCTATTCAATTATCGATACTCACATTTTTTCACGTGTATATGCTGTTGGTTTGCTACAGTTAAAACGTGACTACTTAAAAAACAGAACGACCTGAAAATCTTGGTCCCACAAATGCCCAATGCGAATTTTCATTGGTAAATTAGGAATTATCAAAAGATCAAATCTTAAGTCGACTACCTTACCACCTTACCCCACCACCTTACCTAATCTACCCTATTATATTCTCTGGTGCTATTCGGAAAGAACGACCAGAAGTAAAAGTATAGATAAAGTAAAGTTATAAATATCCGTTTTAGCGATCATTTCCCTGTAACGCTTTGTCGTCGCCTCTCGAAGATCGCGCTCGCTGTTTACCGGAATAACAATACCCTTTACTTCACCTAAAAATTCTGGACCGATGAATTTTTCGAAAAGCTTTCGTCGGTAGTCAGATCTTCTCTCCTGCAGTGAGTTCCACCCAAGTGATTTTATCATGGATGTAACGCTACTGTCGAACCTGAAATCTTCACTGACAAAACGGGCTGCTCTACGTTGAACCATCTCTAAATCTGAGACTAACCCTAATTCGTGTGGATTCCTGACTGCGCAGCAGTACTCAAAATGCGTCTGCCTGGGCTTAAAGATTAGAAAGGGACAACGATAAAAGTTCGAATTTCCAATACTAAATTTATTTATTAATATTGATAATTTCTTGAATGAACTAACAAGCAGAAAATTAAACTTAAATTGGCTATTGATCGGTAAATAACTATTCGTAGAAATAAATATAACTTTTAATTTTAACTTTCACTACCTTTTAGAATATGCATTTTCATCGGTATGAAAATAAGAAACAAATATCACCAGATACAAAATTTCAATTTTTCCAAATCTCTTCTCTTCTCTTTCTCTTCTCTTCTCTTTCTCTTCTCTTCTCTTTCTCGTTCTCTTTGAATTTTGCAAAGAGTGATAAATAATCAAAGGATCCACGAAATTGCTCTGATAGTCTAAGGACGTAAAAATTCAATTAGGGGGCAGGAACACAGTAGGTGATGAGCCATATTGTTCAACATCTTTACATTTACAAATATTATCTGAGCGGATTTGGATGCTCTCTGAAATTACTCATCTAACTTAATCCGTAGCCGCATGAATCGAATGCTTCCATAACGATAATGAGCTTGCTACTTGCTAGCTTAGATTGTTAGTAAAAACCTTGCCGTAGGGAAGGTTTCTCTGATGACGCAAGAGCGATGATATGGAACGGTAGAAGAACATCGAGAGAAAAAGGTTACTATCGTTCTCAAGGTAACACGAATAGATGATATATTGCTGATTTTGACCTTAATGTGAGGTCTTCGATTCAGAATATTTAGTGTTTTTTACACTCACAAAAAGAAACCATTGAATTTCTTTCTCATAAAATCAGTGAATGTTTATTTATTATTGCCTACGAAAAAATACACTAATATTTTGATAATAATTAATTAATAATATTAATATTATTAATATTTTGATAATTAACCTAAAATGTTAGCAGTACACAGATGTACAACATTAATGTTGATACCTATTGTTATTAAAACAGATTTGCCACATATCAACAAAGCAATAGACCATGTGTTATAATTCAGATTCTTCTTATAAGCAAAATCTCTATATAGTACCATTTTCTCTATGTAATAAACAATACACGAAATTATAAGAACAAGTATTGCAAGTTTGTGTAACATGTAGACTTCCTACAAGTAAAGAGCAACAGATTATTTTAATATTCTAAAAACATGCTTGATATCTGTAGAAAGCTTTATTTATGAAACTAGTTGGTACACAATAACTAAAATCAACTGTACTAGGCTAATTCTTACATTCAATTCTTCAGTTTAGATTTGTTCATCATTTTACCAGAATTACTGGGACTGAAAATTTTCCACTTATTCTGCACATTTAGTCCATTCCAATTATTTCAAGAGCACTGAAGTGTTTCCCCTTAGTGAGTAATGATTAAGTACCAGAGAAAACCCTTATTTTAACAGTACTTAGCACTGCCACCCAAAAAAAAGATGGAAATTCTCATTTACAGATCCAATTAATGCTTTAAAGAAATGTTAGTAAGGAAAAGAACACTTTCTTAGTTCCACAAGATAGATCCTTGCTAACGTTATGGAGTTCCACTCAGTGACAGCTTCGTCAATTGATTTGCTTTAAAGAAAATTTGCAATTTTTGAATCTTTTTGCTATTGGCATTCTCAATTATTTATGCTCTTCCAGTAATATAACAAGCTAACTGTTAGAAAAATGAGACTTCAAAATTATGGAAACTCAAAACGATTTGTTTATGCTACCATAAAACAAGTTTTGTTTTGGCAATAGCACTTGATGTTCTCCTTCATAGAACAGAAGTTGTTTACATTTTCTGAATAACAACCCTTTGCTCTCCTCTCCAGCCACACCTTGTCCATAGTGGGGTTCCTTTGGATTCTCTCATTTGTAATCATTAATCATTGAAGAAGAAAATTAAGTTCTTGAGAAGCAGTACCCCACATCACTCTAAGATTTACGCTATGAGTGGACTATTGAGTGTAGTTTTGGAGAGATTGTGTGTGCATGTAATTAAATGTGTAAAGCATGTATTTAAAAGTCAAAGAACCAATAAACGTTTCAGTTGTTTTTCAATATACAATAAAAGGTAGAGAAAAATGTTGTGTTAATACCTGGAAAAAGTACTAAATAAGACAAGAACACTTGGTAACTTCCACAGGTATATTTTTCAAAGGAAAGTGTTCTTCTCTTATTTAGTATGGCTCCCTTCCACAAAGTCGAGCTTGGTCATGTCAGATTTACCTGGAAAAAGGTTATCTGCTTAAAACAAAGTTTATAGTCTGTTTCTAGAAAGGTATCTTGGGTCAATTTACTGTACACAGATGAACTATCCACCCTGACATAACTGATTGGTAAATAATTGATACAGTGAGGATGAATTTTTATCATGGGTTTAGATTTGCAATGAAGTATCAAAAATATGATCAAAGTACGCAATGTAAGCAATAATTTGATTCACAGATTTTTAAAAGGAAAGCAATTAGGAGGCCTTCGAAGAAGTATCTACTTCGCTTATCTTCTGATTTTGAAATCCTAGTACTTTATTAAAAGTTATTGGTGAAATAAGGGTCATATCAATGTTTGAATCTGTGATTCCACAGATTTGGATCACCTCTGCCCCCATTCCATATCTAGGGTCATACCTATTGCCACTCACCGAAAGGCATCTCGCAGGGTATTTATGTAGATGACTACTTATATACAGGGTATTTATGTAGATGAACTACTACGCTAACCACTCCGCCACCGGCCAAGGTGTGCTCCAACCCAAAGGCCCCAGGTTCGAATCCTGGCTAGTCGGATTTTTTCGGTTAGGGAATGGTCGTGTGTGTTTCGTCCATTGTTATTGTTGAAGCCCACCACTGTAATTGTCCAATAATGGATGTTTGTTGGTGTATTGAGAAATAAATAAATTAACCTATCTGGCCCAATTATTATAGAAGATATGCTAAATACCTTCAGTCAACAACAGTTTCAGCTTACATTTTCTATTTCCCAAATTTATACTAAATAAAAAACAGCATTATTTATAAAAATTTATTCTTTACATACAAAATGTTCGAAATACCATAAAAACTATTAATACATTTATTATATCTCATATACAATCAATTTAGTATAACTTAATATATACACAATTCAGACAAGTCTTTTTGAAAGACAGACATCATTCTTCAAATGTATAAAATTTGAAGAAAATGTCAGAAACATACTAATTTTACATAGTAAAATTAGTATTAATTGATATTTACAAAGTTGAAACAAAATGATGACTTCATCACCGTTTTTAAGTAGATGAAATTGTGCATTCTGTTCAAAGTCAAATTTGAACAATTTTGCCATGATTTCATCATTTTGCCAATGATAAAATGCTGAAGTATGGGTTCAGAAACAGCTGTACAATTTGAGATGAATATAAATAAACATCTCTCACAACAGTATGACCGAACAAAAACATATTATAAAAGAACAATGAAGTTTCAACCATAAACAAGATGTATACTTACAAAGCTATGTTTGGCTATCCAACATCATACAGAAAGCACAGTATATAAGTAAAAGCTCCAACGTTCAGAAGAATTCGCTGAAAAGCAAACGTGAAAGACCTACTTAAGAGGAAAGATTGAGATTTATGTGCCTCAGTCTTTTGATTGAAGAGTATATTGGTCTTAGGACTAGCATTGAGCATGGAATGGTTTTAGATCCATTGAAAGATATGTTACATTCCGTGATCAGCAAAAGTATTCATTGGTCCATGTCATCAGCTTTTCTCTTTAAGTGAGAATCCAGAGATTGGCTGATGGTCTGCCCTTTCTGCTTGAAATATGCATCTAACCTCTCAGAGGCATATTCCTGAAATTAATATGTTTTTAAATTAGTTATCATTTATAGCCGAGTCAAACCCCAGAATATTTACTTACTAATATAAGAAATCATCCATCTAAACATATTTGAGATGAATACATTCAGAGGAATAACATGAAAATTGTAACACACAGTTGGGAAGAATTCAGCAGAGCGAATTTTCATACATATTTGGTTATTGCAATTATTGACACCTGATTAGCTCCAATACTATATAGCATTAAAACTTTCCAAATAATCATGTCTATAAAATATATCTGAAAAGTTAATATAAAACTCCAACAAAAAAATCATCTGTATGCTGCACATTATCAAAATTATGAAATCCCTACTGTGCTGCAATAATAATTATACCACTTCTGTTTGGCTTTAAAAATGCGATTTCCAAATAGGCATAACATTTTTTTATTAGTTACCAAAAAGAGAATGTAAAAGATAATTTTAATTCACCAAATTAATTTAAATAAATTTGCCTTTTGCAAGAGTTAGCATTGGGATAAAAATACTTTCGTCAGATACTAATGAGACTAGATGTTGTTACTGATAAAACTGTCTCCATCTCGCTTTAAACTATGCCTTTTTTCTTTTTGTTTTCTTTGTCAATTTTGCTATTTGTACAAAAATACTTCATCCATTTTTATGAGTAGCATAAGACAATACTCAATGAATGCTGAAATTCACAACTATACCATTCTGATAATCAAACAGCCGCAGTCTCTGAAATATTTTTCCTCAAATAACCACATACAGAACAGGCAATTCTACCATGGAAACAGAGCAAGAAAGCTTAGTAAATAACAGCTTTACTTAATCCTCTTTTGCTTCTAAACAGATTTGCTTCCATAGAGATTAAGGAATATATATTGATGAAACACCTTAAACATCTCTGCAAAATTCCCTCTCAATAAGAAATATACAAAACATCTCATGCATGTTTACATATGATCATTAAGATTTGTTTAAAATTACATCCTCTCAACTTATGGTCAACGAATGTCTGTGAGAGTGTGATATTTTGAAAATTATATCTCCAGATATTTTCAAGAGATCATTCAACTTTGTTGATATTAACCCTATAAGGCCTAATTTTGCTAGATATCTGTGTGAGTTGGTCAGCTTTGGAGAAAGCAGCATCAGGACTGATTCCCATTGGGTGCCCATGTGTGCAAAATGACCTTAGCTGTCAAAGAACTTTTAACAACTCGACTATACTCCTAATTTCTTGATTCCCAAGTCTAAGAAAAACAAAATGATACAACTCAAAACACTAAATAAAAAGAAAATTCTAAAAGAATAAAATTACCCCAAATAATTATATTTAAGAGGAATTCAGTTGATGAAATTCTTTGACCTTTTATACTTCAATACCAACTTACAATTTTACCAACACTACAAAACTTAACTTACAATACAACCACAATCTTTAAATCTCTACATTGCCTTACAAATGCATTAATTATTCAAATGGATAATGCATTGCCACTTAAGAGCACTTTCGAAGATAATTATAAGGAGTGATTAAATATATGAAATTTAGCCCAAAGATGAACTTACCCAGTAACCAAATGGAATCTGCGACACCTTAGCATTCACAATACTCCAAAGGCCCCAAAAAAGGTGGGACACCATTGTGAAAATTTGCACCTCCTTCAAGATTTGCTCAGCTTCCTCCTCAATTCCAGAGGCTGCCTGCTGCAAATGCTTCTTATTCTTTCGAAGCGTTTGCAGGTATGACCGGATGAACAATAGCTGTGACAAAAATCAATGAATCATAAGTAATCTAACAAAGCATTTTTGATAACAGTGTTAAATTATAAATAAATCTTTCTTACATCAAACATAACATCATACCTAACTGATAAAGATTCTTTTAAACAATATAAAAATTTAATAGAATAAGACATCTTCCATATTATTAACAGCATATAAATCCCCTATCATATGTTTAAAATATTATAGTGACACAAAATATTACACTACACTCAAAGCATAAGTTTTCCATCTTCTTTATGTCTTCTTTGATGCATGGAAATTGTTATTTAGCAACAACTTAACAGTTGTGATGGATGAAGGATGAGATTCAATGATATGCATTATGCAAGTTTAAAAAGATGAAGGAAACATAGATGAGGCCAGGAAAATAAAACATCCAAGCATTAATAATAATGAAAGGTAAGGTGATCAAATTCTTCAAACTACTTGCCAAAATTTCTTCCAAAGAGAATTCAGTCATGTAAGAAGTTTGGAAACTATTATATATAACAAGCAGGTTTTATCAGCCAGTATTTATATCTGCTTTGTATGAAATCTTAAGGTGTTATGATTTTCAATTCTTAAAGAAGCTCATGACTGACATATTAAGAAACCATAATGATTATTTACTTGATTTTTCTTTATTTTGACTTGTGTGTTATTTTTCTTAGTATTGATTATGGTAAATTGTGGTAAAATGAAAGGTTATAGGAAAAAATATTTTGGGTAATTTTAAGAAACCATAAAACACCATTAAGTAAGTGGTGGTTAAGTATTTTTCTGAGTTATAATGAGTATACGAGTATTTTATACGCTTAGCGATATACTTCTTTCCATAGTTCATGCCATATATCATAACAGAGAACCATTAGTGAGCATATGTTTACACATCAATGCAATGGAAAGGAATCTTTTTTGGCTTAATAGCCAAGCTATATTTCTGCATTCAAAAATCGAAATTAGTATTAGTTTCAACATTTTGTACAAATTTCTCTCTTACAATGAGAAGTGGTCTACGTATTTCCAAAATAGGCCAAATTTCCAATGCACTATGTGTAAAATTCAGCATAAAACTGTATACATGAAAGTACATCAGAGAAGTAAGCAGTGTTTTAAAACATACCATGGCTTTGAATACTCAAGGGAAAAAATTAACGCTATGGGTAAAATTAAGCTAAATATTGAAGGCAATAGAAAAACAGCCCTATGCAATTAGGATTCTCAAAGCTCCATGACCTATACTTCTGGCTTCAAACTAGAATACCAAGCAAGTAAAACTTACTTCTTCTAGGAAATCTCTCACCAAAAGTGAATGCTGATTACGTACACTTGATCAAAAATATTCCAATCTTTTCCTCAGACACTCCCTTCCTAGGGACAAAAAATTATTTTTACCACTCCAGCTTCTACATTGCATGATCCTTCACACTATAACTTTTACTCACTTTTTCCTGTCTGGTAACTATCAATTGGCTATGACACGTTTAAGTGCCTACAGAAGCACGGTAGAAGAGACCAGTTAACTCTCCTGCCATTTCCTGCCGAAAAAAGCATCATGCTGAACCACCCATCTTACTTCTCAAAGTCACTGGATTGCAAATTCATTATTTACCATTTAAATTCAGCGTCATGGAACAGATACATTTCTATTTCAGATAGTGAAAGGATAACGTTTCAAAAATATCCCTAAGATATACTCATTACAACTCTGACCTAATGGAAATGATTAATTTTTGCAATTCGTTTTGATGTTAATCAGATTAAACAAACAAAAATGAGTAATGCATAAGAAAGAGCACAGCAGCATTTTTCTGGACCAGAATTTCAACAATTAAAAATATAAGGAGTTAAAGACTTGAATCTAAGTATCACCAATGACTGATACAAGACGAAAGATAACTCGCGTTATAAAAATGACAACAGCAAAATGAACAAATATGGTGCCACAATTTTATGCACTACCCATTTCATCTTCCAAAAGGAAAACTTCAAAATCATGGAAGGTCACTCATCTCAGGAACTTCAAAATTTCTGAAGACAGTTAATGGCATACCTTAATGGAGCAACTCACTAAACATCATTTGGTAAAGGCCAAAGAAAAAAAATCCTCAAATTTCTTTTTATCAAAATTTGGGATCCATTCATGACCCATCAGTGTCATTTTCATTTAATTCCATTTACTTAAAGAATGGAAACATCTAATCTGTCCAGCATGATCTTAAATTCAATTTTCTTTGATCTTCATCATTTTATAAGAGCAGGATGACAAAATTTCACCAAAAATGAAATGTTTTGAACCCTCATGAAATGAAACAAGTCTAACAAATTGCTAAATGTTTTTTGGTCTGTTCAGCATTCTTATAGATTATAAAAGATAATCCATAAATGAAAGACAGTCAATGAATAAGACTGTCTATAAATGCTAAATGATAATCTAAAACAGCAAGCATTAAGTATTTCATTTCATTTGGGCAAATGAGAAACTTCATTTGAGTCATCTTATAACAATGATGAAAGTTTGTCAAACAAAACAGCTAATGGAACTTTTAATATGCTTTTTTCTAGAACCTTGAATTCAGTTGATATTCCCTAATTAGTGGAAACATGACTATGCAAATGAAATTCAAATATTATTTAAAAAATTAAATCAGCAAATAAATATCAAGGTAAACATGTTTAAAAATTCCAATAGATTTAACAATTTGAAAATTAAATAAATTGTAAACCTGTTTAAGCTTATGCTTAACTTTAATTTGAGAAAGAGTCTAAAACATAATAACTCAAAAATTATGCTCATAACCTCAAAATGTTGTTATTATGAGTGATCTTGTAGAATTAATTTCAATCATTAGAACGGTTTTGGAAATTCTTCAGCAGATTAATTTGATTTAATGACTTAAACTTAACTTGAATATTTCAAACAATACTTTAATTTACTAGATACTTTAAATTATCTAGAGCAGTATCAATATATTAAACTTTAAATGCTTAACTACCGTAAATCTTATTGGTGACAAAGATGCTGGACAGAGTGATGACAATGCCACAAACTTGGTTTACATAATAACAGCTGTAATTATTTTGTAGGTAAAAAAAGGAGGGTATTTCTCAACAATCCGCTATTTGCCGTTAAGAGATAGTCAACAGTAGATACTCCACTGTTGCAGCGCTTTCGCTATCCAGCCAGGCGAGTGGGTGTGTTGTGGGAGTTCGTTGGGCCAGAGTGACAAGTCACACCAGCAGCAGACCAACCACTACTGCACGAGGGCAGCAACGACTGAGGAAGGAGAAGCACACAAAAAAGGGCAAATCGAGACAAAAAAAAGAAACATGCACCCTGCTAAATATACTTACTTGATCACACATTTTTAAAACCAATTCAGTGGGTGTTTGAAGTCTTCACGTCAATCAACCCAACCGTAACAAACAATATGTCAGAAGCTCAACTTCTGTACCAAGTGTCAAGATATTGAAGGCTCAATATGAAGTAAAGAACACCATCCAAATTGTTTAGTTTTTCTATTATTTAAAGATGTACATTAGAAATTTCAAAAGTTTCTATTGACCAGATTCGGCAATATTATGCACATTTTCAAATTAAAATTATAGAAAAACATACATTTAAATATTTGACTATGCAGCATGTGCAACTAATAATTTTCCAAAACATGATGAGAAAGGATCTTTTGATCAAAGAAACAAATAAAGCAATCTTAGTCGATGGGGAATCAAACAATTTGGATGTTGTTTACTAAACTATTTTAAATGTTTTTAAAACTCTTCGACTATGTTGTGCTATGCTCAGTGTCATTGTAAAACATGATCCATAGAGTTTTATAAGAATTTCAGTCATAATTACTTATGAGAATCAATTGGGGGTTTTGGGGTCATTGCAGAGAAATGGAAATCTAGGTAGAATGCAAAAATAAACTTTGCAACTTGATACAAATCCTCTTCACAAAAAGTGTTTCAAAATCTCACGTTAATTGACTCATTAATGCAATTAAGACATATGCATGGAATATTTCCAAGCATATATCCAGCCTCATGGTGCAGGAGAGAGTATCATCACCTATTTCACAGGTCTGAATCCTAGTTATTGCATGGTTGAACATTTATGTTATTTAATGAGCTAGTTGTAATAAAAGTCTTGAAAGACAAGTTTGTTCACTAATTTTGATTACTTTCTGTTTTTTCCATTTACCTGCAATGGCAATACTCTGGGCATTATAAATATAATTTGCCACAGGCTTTAATTAACTGCTAAGATTAAGATTTCTCAATTGTTTAAATACTAGAAATGAATAATGAATAGATGATTTAACTATGAATTATCTGTTGGAAAATCCCTAGCAAGAATGGCAAATAATATCCAGCAATAATGATAATAAATTATAATTTTTTTCTCAAATCTACATTTAAAAAGTTAAATGCAAACAAATTAAAACTGCAAGATAACGCCAACTAACTTTCCATAAGCAAAGTTTAATCAAAATTAGAATACAATAAAACAAAGATTAACTGTAAAACTCTTCCTTCTGATTCAAATGTTATATGATTAAAAAATTAAATTATGCAAATAAAATTCACTGCTAATAAAATATTAAAAAACTTGTAAATTTCTTGATTCATGCTTTTGCTATTCAATAATATCCTATACTTATACCTTATCTAGGCTCCTAAGTTATGTAATACTATGACAGATAAGAGACAACTGAATAATTGAACCTTCCCAATATCTGCTTTTTACTACATAAATTGCTATTATCTAATTTAGATACTTACTAATTACAGATTCTTAGCAAGGGAGAGATCCCTGCTTTCCACTCATAGTTTGCCCTCCAAATCCCACATTTTTCTCGACTTACCTGTTGCTCTCTTGTTGGGAAGGCCTTTGGACATGATGAAAAATTGGGAGCATCGTCCAATGTGTAGTCATAAGTCCATTCACAGAAGTGATTTGCAATATCAAATCCTCTGTAGTTGTATGAACAGTATTCAAAATCTATGATCACCATATTGGAATGTTTGTAACTTGAGGAATACTGATTCCGGATATCAGAAGGATCTTCTTCCTTCAACAAAATGTTCCCTTCTTGCAGATCATTGTGACAGAAAACAACAGGCGAGGAAACTTTTGTAGCCTGCCGCCTGTTTGCAAAAGAAACGTTTGATTAAGGAAAATTGCGGGAGTTGACAACAAAAGAGCTTTAAAAACTGTTAGTCTAAATTAATGTGTAGCAAACCTACCTGATCCAATCCATCTCCTCTGAATAATTATGGGAAAAGATTTTCTGTATTGCTTCGATGTTCTGATTCAAAGCCAAATTTCCGCTTTCAAAGTCACTTTTGATCTGCTGCACCTTCATCAGCCAACTAAAAATCGTAATGAGACAAAATGAAAACCAAACACTTTAAAAACTAATTCAACCTCTTTTAGTGTCTCTCAGTTTTACTGGTTAATAACTGAAGCAATAAATACAAATGTATTAAGTATGTAAGTTCAGATACTCGAACAATAAAATATCAGGATTTTAAATGTGTAACTTTAAACATTCAAAAAGGAAAATGCATATACTTATTGAATTATTTTCAAAGTCATCCCATCATACAGATATATTTTTGGTATTGCAGCTTTCTATAATGAAGATTATGAAGATTTCAGTAACTCACCGATGCATTGTGTCCCACAACCACCTGGGCTCTTTGCTGATTGGAACATTCATTGAATGAATCAATGCCATTTTCTCGGCAATCATGACACTAAGTTTTGGGTCACTCATCTGCATAGTCTTTAATGGCTTTGCCTGAAATAAAGAACATTGCACCAACTAAGCAAACTTTCTATTAACAAAGAAAAACTATGAATTATGAGAAAAATGGCAAGCATTTCAACGGTGAATTGATTACATGCCATCATGGCTTATTTTCAGTCTACAAATCTCTGGATTCTATTTCATGCACAATTTTAATGAAAAAGAAAAAAATAGTTTGAAGCAAATATGCTATAAATTTAAAGAAAGCAAATTAACATATAATAATAATGAAATGAAAAATTACTGCAGGACTCAAGTCAATGGTCAGGATAGTCAAGTGGTTGGCACGTTTGCCTTTTATGAAAGCAGTCTGGATTTTGATTCCCAGTGGGAGCCTATATGTGCAAAATGACCTCAGCTGTCAAAGAATTTTTTTTTTGCAGAAGGATACACTTCGTAAATTTTTAAATTGGTAAATTTTTCGTAAGTTAACTTACATCCTGAAGATGTAAGTTAACTTATGAAACTGGTCGCCAATAAATACAGTGTGGAAAAATTTACCAAGTGTATCGTTCTGCAATAGCTTTCCACGAAGTCACGCCTCCTAATATCGATTTTAGAATTTTTTTTACTCAATTACAAATTACACCAAAATTATTTATAGCTTTAAATGTATTTAGATACATCAAATTTGGCCAAATACAGCATAAACCTGCTAATATGGAAATAAAACATTGAAATAGAGGGAAAATTTAACTGAAAATTTATTCAGAAAGCAAATCACACCATTAATTTCAATATGGATAAATAAGTTGCATGATGGCAAACAGAGAATTAGTGGGAAAGTATTTAATTAAGCTGATGAATGAATGATGATACCATAAAAGAAAGAGATGCTTTAATAGAAAAAGGTGTAATGCAGGAGAGGTTTGAAGAGAGGATTTATACTTACAGGTATGTATTCCTCAAGTCTGCCACCAGGGAAGACGCCATGAAGGCGTGGTCCAAGTTTCCTCTCAGACAGGAGAGTGAAAATGACAGATTCAGTGAGGATGCTCTCAAGAGGAGAGTGATTTGGGGTTGCACCTGGACCACCACCATTGTTTCCTCCATGAATCTGCCCATAAAGGCGCAGAAGAACCCTTGAGGGCTCTCCCTGATTTGGAGGATGGGTTACTGGAAGTGCACAGTAAAACAGCCAGTTGCTCAGGCCTCCACTGTAATGAATAAACATATTCATGATGAGCAAGTCTACCAATAAAAATAACTAAAGATTATGTAAAATACAGTAATTTATAATATTTTACAAGTTAAGGGAGCTGGCATAAATGTGTTGATTGAAATGTATCATGAAAGATATTCAGCGAAAATCTAATTACCTATTTAATAATTCATAACATAGACTTATTTGAGAAGTGAAAGCGAACTGAAGGCAGAATTAGCTATGCAAGAAGAATGTATAACAGAAATAAGAAAGAGTACTCAGTAATGATTGACAACTAATATGTAATAAATGAAAGCTGCTTAAAGAGGGGCTGTATGACCCCAAATATAAAAGAATTGTTTTACATTGAATAGGAAATAGAAGAAAGAATAGAATGAGTAAGATGGAGTGTGGAAAAATGTGCTTGGAATGGAAAAAATACAGAAAATGTCACCCCTGTAAGACATTAAGTGCTATGATAACAATATTAAAAGTTTGTCTTCATAATCTACACAACCCAGAGCTCTAGTGTGACTTTTTGGTAGGTTCTCATCTTAACAGGATGTAAATTTTCAGATTCCTACATGTTATCATAAAGATAATTATAGTTCCCCAAAGGGCTACGCCAAATAAACCCTGGCCAGATATTATTGTTTCTGTGAATTAAATTAAGAATGAAATGTTGTCTAGATGACTGACCGAAATTTAAAAAAGATACTGCCAAAATGAAAGACTTATGTCTTTAAGAATACCATATGTTTTATTATAATTTTGACGATGGGTGCTGCACCAGAAATCTCTTTCAATTTGTCAGTTTTCTGATGATTTTGTTTAACCATATTTAAACGTTAATTCAGAATCATAAACTAAATTCATCTTTCAAAAATACACAAATATTTATTAGGAAAAAACGCTTGAATGTTGGTTACAGCAGCAAATGTGAAATAATAATTAAATATGAACAAAAACGGCGTTTAAGTAGTTATATTTCATTGTTGGAATTTTCAATAGCTGAAGTTAAAATATTATCTTAATTAATAATAATTATAATTCAATAAGTTAGTTAAAATTTATCCTCAATTTACCTCGCAGTGAGTATAAATCACGACGTTTTTAGACAACAAGAGGATCATTTACCGGTTTCTTATTATTTCTGTTGACGTGCTTTCCAGACAAGATAACGTTTCATGTGGGAGTGAGCGATATGCTACGTATGGAAGGCTTGATGACGTGACCAGCGTAGCGACTCGCTGAGAAATGCATTTCCAGCTAGTTTGAACACCCCATCTATTGTAGTTGGAATTCGTTCGGCAAAGAACAAACTTATCTCCGCAAAAACGGGATAAAGAAAATTTATAGAAAATGTATCATGAAAAAGAAATAAATATCACAATATGATCTACCAATAGTGCTCTTTCGCGGAAAATGAAAGAGATCGATAAGTTTTTTTTATCAATTTATCGACTGATTGTATCAGATTCATTCGTAATTGGATAAAATGGAAATTCCTAAACTAGAGCATTTTCAGTTTAGCGTATTTTCCTAAAAATGCGCTATCGTAAAATTATCTCGAAAATATCTTCGAGAAAACTAGAGAAAACTCATAGGTTACAACAGCTGGGAGCTCTTACGTAATCCCAACGAAATTTCGTGAACTTCAGCGACAGTATGCAAATTCCTTAAAGACGGTGAAACGTACGACGAGCATGAACGAAGAGCCACTTACTGATTGAATCCCCTTTCTCGTCGTTGCTGTAGGCCGAACGCTGGCCTAGATGTAATTTTCACCTACTTGCTATTTGCAGAAGTAATCATCGCTAATTTAAACGGCAAACCGCTCGTATTTCATAAATAAAGAGGAAATAACACCTTCCAAAAATTTACTTAGTACCCCAAAAGTGGGGCAGATCATCAGTTCCGCATCTGAAAAACAAAGACCAATCCGCATCTGAAAAATAAATACCACCAATTAATAGCTCACCTGATGCGTTTCAGGACCATGTCTTGAGAACTGATGCACCTCCAGGCGCCATGAAGGTAGTCCCTGCAAATTCGAAAGGCCCTCTCCCTCATTTCTACGCTGTCGGGACTCATCTTCAGGAGGAAAAAATTAAAGGAATCATTGTAAACCAAAGGGAGACAAGCGTCAACGTAACCTTAAATTATTTTGATGAATTTCATCCTTTTCCGATCTGACTGGTCTTTCTAATGGTAACAAAGGCTGGGAGAGGACGGGATGGAAAGATTAACATGTAAGATCGGACACTGCAATACTGCCGAGGTGGCAAGTTGCGAACACTGTTTGTGTGCCGCAATGTGTTGCCCACCAGATCGATAATCACGGTAGTTGCGCAGTGGATATGTTATGCACGGGTCAGGTGGACCATCAAAATCAAAACAATTGGAGAGGATTAGCATGTGCCAGACCTCCAGTACGTCCCGAGATGCGTACGCATTAAACGCGTCCCGGCGTACTGTAATACCGAGAGCTTTACGCAATGACGGAGTTTTATCATCAAATTAATCAAGATAAGACGAATTCGGGAAAAATTATACTCCAAACCAGGAAACTACTTATATGACGTTTTGAAATTTTTACCAGCACAGCAGCTCGCCTATCTTTCATCCAGAATTTCCTCAACACCACACTTTTCTTATGTTTCGTCAAAAAATAACGAACGCGGTGAAATTTCATGTTTTAAATATAAATCAATGCAGTGGTAAATGGATTATTTCTCCAGCTATAATAATATACGTAAGCTATATCCAGTTTCAATAATGACGCTATCTTCTGTAAGTGTTGCTTCAGTTCAACGCTCCAAGAATACACCGGTTAAACGGGAATGAATCTGCAACACCCGCTTCGGTAAGTTTTTAAATGAAGAAAATCCCGAATGACCAAAAGTGACAAAATCTCGGGGAATCGGACAAGCGGTGCACCGAACTTACCTTGTCCTTGATACCCATAACGGCAGGGGTAGAGTAGACAGAGCGTTATTTAATGCCGTTACAACAAAAAATGCCGCTTTCAAGCCGATTGTCTCCTCACACGTTGAATAATAACAACAATAATATTATATCTCGCCAAGTTCAGAATCACTAAGTTGTTTACAAAACTTGTAACTCTCGAAAACTCAACTCTCTATTCACGAAACACCTTCTCCACTCGCTTTCAGTGCGGAACTGAGCCAATGGGATCGCGTTCTCCTATACACGTTCTTCCTTCCCCACTTCTCCCCCCATTCCCCCTATCGTAGTTTCCCCTCTCTCAACCCCGCATTCTTTGCCACCCCGTCTTTTCTCCTACCACAAAACCCTTCCCATGACACGATAGACTGGAAGTCTGGAGGAAGACCAGATTTTCCTCTGACTGAGAGTGACCATTCTATACATGGATTGGATTTCTCTAAATTTAAACCGAGATGAAGTCGCCTGACAGATCTCGGCGTGCATCGCCACAGAGGCAACCACGGGATATCGATCTGCAAGCTGTCTGACTCGGCCTCGCCCGCACTTTCTTGTTCGCTAATAGGTCGATTTCTTGGCGCCGTCCTGGAAGGTCTGAGGCGTACGTTTTACTCTCCGCGCGTTAAACCGCATTTCATAACGGCGTTTCTCGAATTGCTAATGAGCTCTCCAACAAACTTTTTCGCGAATTCTTTAGTTAATGTTCGCTACTTATGAATGGAATATTTTCTCTCGGGAGTTTGGAAGCTGTCCAAAATAAAACCTCTTTAGAACTAAGTCAACTGAATCAGCCCTTATGACTTGAACTTGCATCAGCATAGTAATAAAAGCTGTGTTACGTAACGATTCCCAGAAGTCTGTCCACATCCAGTAACAATTCGGCGAACCTTTTCCTCGTTCTATATGATAGTGAAGTAGCATTGCGTTGAGCAGGATTTGAAGTGGGAAGGTGAAATTGGAAGGATAGCTTTAGCATTCAGATGCGAATCAACTGGAATATAATAAGTGTATTTAGCTAAGGAATCAATCTTACATAGCTTCTGTGCTATTCAAAAAATTCCTTGACTGCAAACTTACTGTATACCATACCGAAATCGGCGGAACGCAAACGTGAAGTATGCTAGCGTCAGCTCGAATTCGTATTTACAGGGAAGAAAACGCAGTTATTGATGCTTACATTACAATAAAACGAATATAGATAAGAATGCTCTATTTAGAACAACTATTTTTCGGAAATAAAATTGCTTTTATGACGTAAAAGTGTCAACATTAAGAATAGTTGCACGACACTCCGGATGATCTCTGCCTTATTATGGACAGATTTGTAGAGCAGTAAATTCACTACTTAGCTTAGAATAGCAATATATTAACCACGAAACAATCTCCTCCGTTGACACAACAAGGACAGAACAGGACATGGTACCCAAAAGAGTGGGTAGTTCCCCTGAGTCCTTTCAAAAAGTCCTTAGGTTCAGAACAGGTAAAAAGGGACGAATAGTCCCCCAGCGGTTATTCATTGGAGGTCAATTCCATGCAACGCCAAACTACCTTTGAAACACTTCTTCGTGGAGTAGCTTTAAAGAGTAATTCTAAACCTGTTAACAGATATCACCCCTAACCTGCTAACAAGTATCACCAGGATGAAGAAAAATCATAAGCTCGCCGAATTGAATTTGGATATGGGATTGCAAGGGTTCTATTGAAATGAGTATCGACGTTTTGCCATATCCACGTCGCCATTCAGTGAAATCTACCAACATGATTCCACCTAACTCCAATAAAATGTGAAAATAAGGAGAACTATGATGTCGATAAATTATTTATGGAAGATTCCACTGTATAATGGCGGCAATTTAGCGAAAAATTACAACCCCACGAATAAACAGAAGTAAAAATATGAACTAGACTGGGACTTGAACCCAATACTTGAACTTGAACTAAAATATTGGTATTAGTAGTATTATTATTGCTAAATAATGCTACGACTGCTTTGGTCATTTCGCACGTAGGCCCCCACCGGGAATCGAACCCGGAACCGCTTTCGCCAAAATCGAACGCCTTGCCCACTTGGCAATCCAGGAGCCCAAAATATGATTATTTCTTCCCCCTTCACTCAAGAAGATCAAGCAGAAAACAAATTCGATATTTTGAAACTATGTTCGCAGTTCTAATGTTTTCTCTGCACCACAGCATGGGCGAAGCAGAACTATTGTAAATGTTTTTGATCATTAACTTATCTTTAATTTGAAACGGCGTATATCTGCTAGTGTTTTGGAAATTTTTTTCATACACATCTCCGGCCTTCAGCATGGGAAAACAGAAAGCAAAGGGTGCACGACAATCTAAACCTATTCAATGGAGTACAGTATTTAAATAAGGTTAAACATTTTCTCGTAATAACTTCCGTTGCTGGTATGAGCGATATTTATGAATGCGACTTAGTGTTAATCTCTGAACTAAATATTCGTCGACAAATATTTTCGACTACATTCCCCTTTCCACTGAAACTATAACAATTAGAAAGTATCCTCATTTCTATGTTTATAATCACAGAAATGAAGATAATGAGATATTGACGTGAGGATACTTTCAGAGTGTGAGCGAGGTTCCATTGAGGATAATATTTACAAGAGAGAGAAGGTCGGTTCTTCAACCAGGAAATAAATAGTACACATTCACGGCGGAATTAATCAGCGAATTCCTAAATGTTGCCGATGCAAAGAGATTATAAAATGTACATATTTTTATCTAAGTTTTGGTTGATTCTCGGAATTTATTTATCTTGCTTGCAGAGATAAAACTGGTACTGCTTGGGAAAAGATAATTATTTATTATTTCCGAATTTCAAAACAGTTCAACGCAGAAGTATGTATTTTGGTTAAAACGATTCTCAGCAACTATCAAAATCGCAAAACATAACACATTGGAGGTCTCAGAAGAGTATAAAAGTCTAGTGTACTTCACACAGGTGAATTGTACAGGTGTAATTGTTGGTAACTATATCACCGTACGAATTTTCGTTTTACTGAAAAGTAACGCACGAGAAGGTGCATATTTTAATTAAAGGAAGTTTTCTCTCTCAATAGATAGAACGAATGCAGGAATATGATGCATTGACTCATAAATCACGACACTGATTTCATAGTGACTATAAAGTTAACACGAAAAGGAATCTATTATTAAAGATATTTGCGCAACGTTTAACTTATTGAGAGAAACCTTTTCTGAAGCATGAATCAAATGAAATAAAGATAATTTTATAAAAGATGAAATGATCGAATGATGAGAATTATACAAGTCAAATTTACTTGAATTGTGACTGTAATCTTCAACAATCTGATTTACACTTGCTTGTCAACTTCCTACTAGGAAACGCTTTCGTATGCAGATGCTCCTCTGAAATCGATTTTGGAATGAGCGAGTATTACACAAAGTTGACAGAAAGGCTCGAATTATGGAGGCAATTTACATTTGTCACAGCATTAGCACACCACCGTCTATTCTCTTAGTAATGCAACGCTTATGGGATTGTGAGATATTGAATAACGGTCATCTCGTTGAAGGGATTTTCGTCACAGCGATAGTAATTCCTGTATTACGCAGTTGGCTGGGCGGGGCCGTCAATATAAAGCGGAAGGCCATGTAATACCTTATGGTAGCCAAAAGACTCCGAAATAAACCTTCGATGGAGAAGAACGATTCTAAAGGAAGAAAGTCAAATTGTTTTTCACATTCTAATACAGTACCTCATTTGATTACAAATATAAACAAAAGAGTGTTTACATTGTAAGAAGGTTAATTTACTTCCGTTGGACGGTGAATTAGGAGCTTAGAAAATTATTACACTGTAGAATACCTTGATGGATGTATATACTTTAAAAGACTCGTGATAGCAAAAGGAAGAGAACGAAACAATTTTTAAGTCCACAGAAGCGGCCGTGAAGTTCGAAGAAATACATTTTCATTCTTAAGGAATGAATGGAGAATTGTTTGTTTTCCGCGAACAATCGTTAAAATGAATGAAAATAGATACTCTTCCACAAAATACTGATAAAGTATTTATCTTTCATCATTCTTTCGGGGAGAATTATGATCTAGACTCTTGAAAATTTCGAAACGTCAATTAAAAGACTGCATTTCCGGGTGGTTGAAATATGTGAATGCCAATTAAGTGGAAATAGAATTTCATCTGGAAATGTTGATTAATTACTTGAAATTTTACCCATAACCTCAACTCTCGAATTTAATTTCATACCTACAACAGGCGCAAGAGAAATTTGGAGGATTAAGGAATTGGAGTTGAAGAAAACAAAGGAAAAGCTAGAAACGGCGGGTGAAGGAAGAATTTTAATCGATGAAAATAACCGAGGAAGAGGACATGGTTTGGTGTTATGGAGAGTGGAGGGATTGCTAAAAGGCTTAATCGAAGATTAGATAAAAAGGGAGAGACGAGTGATCAGATAAATACTAAATTGGTCGAATAATTTGACGGGAGAGATTAGGTATTAAAAATTACATGAAAGGCAATAAAAAATTGGAGAATTCTTAGGGTGAATGAATCTACCTTTATCGTTCAAAGAACATATTCGAGATGCTATAGGAAAAATGCAAAGTTCAACAAGTGGAACCCTGAAGGGATGCCCATCTAGAGTCGAAGAAATTTCTTACGTTTCCCTCGTTCGATCTAGTGCTGAATACTGCTGCGTAGTTTGGGATCCATACGAAGTAGGGTTAGTCTCAGATTAAGAGACAACATGAGCAGCTCTTTTCGTCAGTGGAGACTTCAGACAGTCAGATTTATTCAGATATTAGGTTCGACAGCAGCGTCACGGCTATGATAAAATCCCTCGGGTGGAATTAGCTCCAAGTGAGAACATCGAGGTACTGACGGAAGTTTTTCGATAAATTCATCCGTTCAGAATTTTTAGGCGAAGTAGAAGACAATGTAATTCCAAGGATTAAAGGAAAGGAAGGTATCTTAGTAGGTTGAAAACCCACGGAAATCCCAAAGGAATAACAAGGTAAAATCGAGCGCGATCACCGAGAGACACCGACAAACCTTTACAAGGAACTAAAACATCTAGTTAGTATCACTAAAACATATAGTTACTTCTGGTCGTTCTTTCCGCATATCATCAGAGAAATTAATAGGGTAGGTTAGATAAGGTGTTAACAAGTCCCCTGCCATGCATCACTGGTTCCTCGCGGGGTATAAATCTAAATCTATCTAGCAGTAGAAGATTAATTTATGTATTTTGGAAATAAGAAAGTGAATAACATGTTAATTCTCACGGGAACTTACAAAAACAAATTAAGAAACTTAAGAAGTTATTTTACTCCATGGAATTTCTGAATGAGCTCAAAGAAACACGAGTAAATATGGCTAACAGATTCCATAATATAAGATATTCCGTTAGAGTGAGAGGTAATATTTTTATCGATCCATCTCTAGTCGCAAACATCGGAGCAATAACCGAAAACAAAAAGTCTGACAGTTAGAGAAAAATTGAGATATTAGTATGAAATTTTGAATATATTGTAAATTAGGTTTAATATACTCAACCTTCAACAATCAAGCTGGTTACGTTGGGTCGAAATAAATTATTAGGTCTGAACCCAAGAATCGCAGTAAAGAAAAGTATTTACCATCGATGCATAAGGAATTCGAGAATAATCTTCATCAAAACATAGCTAACTTGTAGAAGAAAATTCAAGAAAAGAGGAATACCTGTTTATGCTCATTACAATTCCATAGTGTCTCCGAAGCGATAAAACAACTGATTAATTCACTAATTTACCAATCAGCGAAGAAACTACCTAATCAATAACTGTGAATCATCAGCATTCACTCAAAGAAAAACTAAAACCGGTTTACAGCCCTGGAGGTATTTACTTAGGAACAACAGCTTCATTATTTACATAGCTTTTCCAGGATGTTGAAATCAATGCTATTTGTACCGCTACCGGCGAGAAAGTTGTGAAATGTAATTGATGGGCATCAGATATCGAGAGAAAATTGCTTGAAAAACTCGAGTGAAATCGAACTTGACGTCCTGTTAGACTAGTCCCCGGGTCGCTCTTGCTGCCGTCACGAATATCACCGTCATTTAGGAGTTATAGCATTTCCACCAATGACGCGAAACTCGCCGTTCTGAAGATGTTCTCCTTGACCACCTTCAAAATATCTTCCAAATACATTACGGATTTACGCTATATGATCACTTGGCTACAAAAAATTAATTTAATCGAGATGAACTTCGAATGGCCATTTGAAATGTGGCAAGAAAAATTATTCGCATCACATCAGATTTTAAAGTGGATTAGAAAAGCAAGATTTCGGCCACCTCCAAAAATTCTCCAAGTCTTTCTCGAACGTTCGATAAGCTTCTGAAAACGTCCTTTCAATGACAATGAACTCCTTCTCTTGAGCGGTTGGTTAGATGAAAGAGAAAGGAATTTTACCTTCACAAAGGTAGTTTTGTATGGTGAGTTAGATAATGCAGATTGGAATTTTACCCTCTCAAAATATCATCTCTTTAACTACGTTAAGATAAATAACTTTATTAAGCTTACTCGAATTTCTGTATAACCAACTGAATCCTTGCTCCATCTTTTACAACGATTTAGCTAACACAACATAAACCTAGAATGTAGCAATCCGGCAGTTAAACAGGCAGTTAACAAGAACTTTTCTCAACGACCAAATGGGTGCAAAACTTCCTCTTGTAATAAATAAGGTAGTTCTGATGGTAGATTTGCCAACCACGTGCTACTAAACAATTATAATCCTTCCCATCCTCATCTCTTCATCAAGTAACACAAAATACGAACCCGGCTTCTGTAAGGTAAAAGGTATCGCGCAGCATAGAGATTCCCGGTTCGAATCCCGAAATGGGCATGAATGTTTTTTTATATTTGTACCCCGCAAGCCGCCAGTGGTGTATGGCAGGGGGTGCATTAACACCTTACCTAATCTACACTATTAGATTCTCTGATGCTATTCGGAAAGAACGACCAGAAGTAACCGTTCTGTTTTAGCGATTATTTCCTTGTAACGCTTGGTCGTCGCCTCTCGAAGATCGCGCTCGCTGTTTACCGGAATGACAATAACCTTTACTTCACCTAAAAATTCTGCACCGATGAATTTTTCAAAAAGTTTTCGTCGGTAAACAGATCTTCTCTCTTCTTGGTAGAATGAGGGAAAAGTACGCAATTTCCTTAACTCTAGATGGGCATCCTCTCAGGGTTCTACTTATCAATCCTTGCATTCTATTCGCCTTTCCTATAGAATCTCGAATATGTTCCTTCAACGATAAACTGCTGCTGAGTGTAACTCCTAGGTATTTATTTTGACGCACGACCTCTAAAGGATATCCTGAAATTTGGTATTGTTCGCTAATAACGTTGGTGGAACGCGTGAAAGTCATAGCAACGCACTTCTTCGCATTTAAATCAGGCTGCCAATCTTTGCACCAACTTGATATTACGCTTAGGTCGCTCTGAAGAATTGACTTAGCTATGTCGTTAACGAAAAGGGCTAACTGGATCTCACATGACCTTCTCCTGCGGAACCCGTGCTGGCTCGGACTAATTGCTCCCTCTTCACTAAGAAAACGCATTATAGAGCTCGCTATAATGTGCTCCATAATTTTACAGAAAATCGAAGTAAGTGAAATTGGCCTATATTCATCTGGTTTAAGGGAACTCCCTTTCTTAGGAACTGAAGTGACGTTTGCTTTTTTCCACGACATTGGGACAGTACCCTCATCCAATGATTTCTGTTAGAAGACGAGAAGAAGGGGTGCAAGCTCACTAGCTAACGTTTGTATGACAAGGGAGGGCATACCTTCTGGTCCCGGAGCCTTTTCCCTATCGATCTGTCGCAATAACTTTCCAATTACATCAACTGATAACTCAATGGGACTCATTACCGAATTAATAAGTGTAGTAAAATTATTAAATTGGCCATTGTCTACAGTGAAGCATTTCTGATAATGCTGATTAAGTAAATTCGCTTTTTCTATCGAATTATTGATGGTAATTCTCTCTTCGCTTATTAGGCTAGGTACGGAAGACTGACCTCCACGAGCCTCACGAACATACGACCAAAATTCTTTCTGATCGCCACCTAGTGATTCCAACAAGGTTCTAGATCGATATTCCTGAAATTCTCTTTGTGCTTCTTCCCTAACTAGCTTTCGCACTTCTCTCTAATTTTGCTATTCGAACTCTGGGTTTCCTCCGCAAGCTTTAAGTGTCCTCTGTCGCGAGTGAATTAATCTTTGCTTCCTATGTAATGCTCGCAATTTTGGCTTAGTTCAACGTGGCTCCTTTCGCTCGCGCATAGTCATAGTCGGGACCGATGAATGTTTCGAAAAGCTTTGTGTTCGCTTGCTGTTATTTTTTTCGTCGTAAATAGCCAATGATGGCTGACTCGAGATTGGGGGTTCGGGAAATAAAGAAACAAACAAACTCATCCTCTTAGAGAAACCGCTTTTACACTGCCATAAGTACTACTCCACGTCCTCGCTAGTGAATACCTTTTCATGAGGAATTCATCGCCCATACTAATGACTTTGGTTCTCTTCCCTACCCTCACCACACTTTCCCAACCAGTACTCCCTTAAGAATATAATAGAGTAGATTAGGTAAGGTGTTAATACACCCCCTACCATGCGCCACTGGCAGCTTGCGGGGTAAAAATCTAAATCTAATTTCCTACCCTTCCTAACTACCGTCTGTTCTTCTCCCTCTATTCTCCCCTCTTCTTCCTTTTCTCATATTGAAACCTGTCTCTTACTCTTTCGGATTATCCAATTATGACATTGTCGTCTCAAATTCAAATGAGTTAATACCATCGAATATCAGACAAGATTTTTCAGTTTATACTAAATCATCCCGCTCGATTTCGAAGATCTATGGGAGTAATTTTCTAAGCAATATCTCTTTCCACGAGGAAATTCTCTATTTCGCACACATTTGTAAAACATAAACTCCCCAAAGAGGGAGGGAGGGCGATCCTAGTTTGAAGAGATTCTTTTTATATTAAGAAAATCTTCCAATAATTTCAAGCTGAAGCTTCATACTTCTCTAAAAGAGAATTAGTATAATATTTTAGTAATTAATA
>KZ308189.1:1087423-1172194 GCA_000376725.2 Ladona fulva
TTATTCTATTTACCCTTGGTCGTCTCTCAGGCATAATGTAGGCTGCTATTAATATATGCATATTATCTAGTGACATATTATTTACTTATATGATGTAATTCTTTGTTCATTTTATGAACAAAGAATTACGTTATATAATCCTATATAATGACTTCTTACTGCTGAGGGAATTACAAAGAATTACATTATATAAATCTATATAATGACTTCTTACTGATCTTATAGCCATTCATATTATATATTGACCAATTATGGGATATATAATAATAATAATAAAGCGTCTTTATTTACGATATATTATAAGTAAGAAGTCAAACAAACCTTCAGATGTTCCATATTACATTTACATTAGTACCCCGCAAGCCGCCGTATGGCGTATGGCAGGGGGTGTGAAACCACCGAACCTATTAATAAGCTATATGATTGGTATTCCGAATGCTATCAGGAAACAGAGACCAGTAATAGCTATCTGTTCTCGCTATAATCTCGCGAAATCTCTTTTCATTCTAGGCTCCCGGATAGCCAAGTGGGCAACGCGTTCACCTTCAGTGATAAGCGGTTCCGGGTTCGATTCTCGTGAGAGCCTTCGTGAAATTACCTTAGCTGTCAAAGCACTTTTAACAATACTACTATTGTTCCATATCTAGAGTCCATAAACTTTAACCCTTAAACAAAAGAGTAAGTAGAGCGTTGCGAATTTGCCAATATAGCAAGTAAAAAATATTTGGAAAGAGTTGTGTTTTATACTGTTTTATTGGATTTTATTGTTTCATTATTGGCATTTGAAAATATTCATTGAAAGAGCTTACGCATTTTCTTTGGCAGGGGCGTGTCAAGATATTTCCGCCTTGAACGCTCTTACCCCATGAGGAGGCTCTGACTGCGATTCAAAGTGAGATCCATTATTATTTATTATCTTATACTCGATACGAAATTTCTCCTCAGACCCCTCCCCATTCTCTTTTCGAGAAACCTCTCCTCTAGGCTCTCGTTTTGCCCACTCTATTCGCAACATTCTTCTTCTGCACCACAATTCCGTTGTCTCTAATCTTCTCATATATCACAGTCCGCGCTTCACAACCGTATCAAAGGATATTCCACACCTAGGATTTCGTGAAGCATTTCCTTATTCGCAAGCTCATATTATTTGTCGTCAGCAGTTATATCTTCCTGGTAGGACACTCCCTTCGCTCTAGCTGCTTTACTTACTCCTTACTTGAGACTCCAAGGCCTCTAAAAAACTTATCTAAAACTCTGGTGTGACATACGAAGAGCGTGATATTCTATTTAAGCCAATTTCAACACGAAATTTCCCTTACTTAACATGAAAAAAATCCTGTAAATAGCGGTCATAAATATAGCTCGCGGATTACAAATAACGCAGCCATACATTTCTTTCAATGTCAAATCGAGCTTACAAAACGGGTATAAAAACATTCCCCGGGAGCTCTCTTTTATCAATTGTTGTTTCTAGGATTCCTTGACTGGAATCTGCGTGCTTTTTCGTGGCGTTTCACGTTCTTAAGAAAGATTACAAACTCGCAAAGGGACTGATAGACAGAACTATGATCTCCGAAACTCGCAATACATTTTCGGTTTTATAAAAATGCTGCGACTGAGGTATTTTTCGTATGTATTCCCTGTCAAATAATATTTTACAGTTCGCAGAAAATTCGATCATTTCGTCAGCAGAACATCCCAGTTTAAGTAATTAATGGCAATTTCTTTCTTAAGTTCGAGAGGAATTGGAATTGAAAGCGTGAAGAGAAAGTCTGCGTTATAAAAATTAACTATTTACTAACTTTATGGTTGCAAATTTGAAATATTTTGCCCAGGGCCGGCTCAATATTTTGCGGTTCCAAGTGCGAGAAAAGAATGTGGGGCTTATCTCTTACCCTCTGAAAACAAACGCTAACGATTGAAATTGGCCTTATAATTACAATTATTCTGTCATTTAACTGAAGTCAAGTAAGGTGAACTGATTGAGAACAAAGCTGGTCCATTCCATTCTGATTCGGTTCGATTTCTATTCTTTGCTTGCTATATTGTAATATATATTGTATATATTGCCGAATCCAGAATTCTAAATTCCTGAAAAAATTCGGATAGCTCTTTTATGATCCTCAATGCTGTATCCATATGCATACTTTCTGTAATAACTTACAAAATTCACTTTCTATAAAAGTTCAGGCCATATTAAAACACTTCGAACAGATTCAAATTAATCTAAGTTTTCAAAAATAGAATCAATTTCCACATTAATATTTTAATCAGAAACTCTACCAGTAAGCTCATTTAAGCTTAAGTTCATTAAAATTCTTGGTATAATGGTAGAGGTACAATTTTCATACATTTACACATAGTACATTGTATTGTGGTACATTTTTATACATAGTACCACTCTTGTCTCTGACTTCGTAATCAGCCCATGGTCATGAACGCAAAGTCGGCTGGATTAAACGCAATCAAAATGTTTCTCTAAACTTGTTTTTTGGACAATTACTAGGAGGGTGAGAAAAAGACATCGTCTTTTCTCAACTAGTACGTGACAGTACGATTTTTGATGCATGTATTTTGAAAAGTTGGTCTTTCGAAGCGCGGGGCCCCTTGACGCACGGAGGCCTGTGCGACTGCACCAATCACATATCCACGAAGCCGGCCCTGATTTCACCTATGTCATACATTAAGCAACTTAACCTACCTTATCAAAGTAATATGAGTTTCCCAGAAGGATTTCAACTCACGATCCTTGATATTATTCGGGAACTGCACCTTCCTTTGCGGCTGCAAACCACTTCCTCGTGCACTCTAGTGACTTTTGGTGTCCGAACTCCCACTCAAAACGTTGGACTACGCAATTACTTGCGTAACAAAGGCTATTTACTAATTTTATTTATAACAAGTTCCGCATACCACTCTTGGGCCTTGGACCGCGTGTGTGGATCAATCTAAGGTGAGTGGCGTAGATGTATTTTCGGTGGTGACGTCTTTCTTTAATATTCTAATTCCTGCCACTTCAAAAGCATCCGCCAAGGCTCAATACACGTGATTAACTCCGCAGCAAGATGAACACGCAGAATCCCTTAAAACCAGAAGCCACGCACCGCAAATACCGCTCTTATAAAACAAACTTCCAACTTCGTTTTATTGCTGAGGAATTCTTCCCTTGAGTTTTAGCTGATGCGCAGAATCGCCTTTGATTCGCATTTTCAACATAATTAATCGCTCACATTAAAGCTTGTCTATTTACTAGCGAAGTTCAAAGTGCAGAAGGTAATATAGCAACCTTTTGGGTAATGTCGCCCCTTTGGGCGGTGTAATTAGTTGACTTAAGTATTTATCTAAACGAGTATCATAATCAAATATCAAAAGAGAAAAAAATTAAGAAGTCCTTAAATATAGTTCGTGTGTTTCTATTTAAATTCGGAAGTGGTTTATTGTCGGATTTAAACTGATTTGTTGTTAACTTATCCTTTCATCAATATTTTACTTAAGATACATATAACACAATAGTTTTCTCTCTGGTTTTCTGAATTCTAACTAATCCTGAGTTTTTTGCAAAATATTCCTGGTTTTTAAGTAAACATTTAAGATTGAATTTACGACATTGTAGGACATAACTATAAAAATTTTGAGTTATACCTCAATAAAAACAATACTTGTTTAAGGATAAAATACTTGCACCAACGTCACTTGCACAACGTTACATTACTTGCATTTCCAAATTATCCGCCGCTAGATGTCGAAATGAGGAATTCCAGATACTTTGAGTCGCGGAAATGGTATATTTCAGATTGTTTCTTAATAAGGAAGTAAGCAAGGAAATTGAAAATAAATGGTATCCTCAACAGCGTCAGAAAAATTGCAAACTTAGTTTTCTGACTTTAATTTCTCAGCAAAGTAACTCTTGACCTTAAAAATGAAAACGATATTGACTCTTTATCTTAAAGTTAGGGGCCATTTAATCGAAAGATGACAACGGCTTAAATGCAGCCACAGCGAAAATTTGGATCAAAATTTCAGTGCACCTAAATTATCAGATTTGCAATAAGAGCTTTTAATTGTACTCTAGATGTGATGCAACCACATCTGATCTGAGCAACCAATCTGATTATGAGATAAATACTGATAATAAGGGCTATCAAGAATATACATCAAAATCATAACATTGATAATGGACTCTCCATAAAGATAAAATTACGCTGCTCAAGAAAATAAGTCCTTTATCCACTCTGGAAACATTCCATAATTTAAGCTTATCGTGAACCAGGCGAACTTTACCACTTTACTTAGTAGATGTACTTTTGTCTCCGGGGAAGAGCCAAGTTAGGGGGAATGAGAGCAGTTGTCCCTTTTGATAAGGAGTATCGAAACTTGAGTTTTTGGAAAAATACATTCACGCATTCAATTTTTATATTGTTAGTACAATGTACAATGAAGACTCTATGAGCCCCCTGCTCTTTGGGTATGCGAGTTTCTAACAAACTTTTTGAAACAATCATTCAATAACCGGACAAAGCATATGTTTTGACTAAATAAAGGCAGCCATGTTAATGATTTCCAGTCAAACTCTCAACTTCGTTTGTAATAATATATCATACAGATTTCATGAAATGAGAATAATTTACTTTGCTCCAAAACTACAAATACATTTTATTCTAAGATAAAAATGACTGCTGATGTCAGAGTAATTACAGGAAAGGAGACCAACAAAACAGTGATTCAGCCCAATACGTATTTCGCTTCCAAAGGAAGATACAGAGTGAAAGTGTACAGAGTACATTTTATCTTATTATTGATATGTCAACGACATTTTTCATTAGATACAAACTAAGCAACTACATTCATCTAGATTTGTCTGTGAGTTTCCACATATCATCAGATAATCTTTTAAAGAGAAAGAAGATTAAATAATTTACTTCTCATGAGATTATTCATGCATTTATATAAGGCTAAAATGGAGATTTCGAGATCGAATGTAACAACACCAATCAAAGTGTTCACATCCAAATTAGAAATGGTGAGACGGCCTACAGCTCGTTTAACTGCTGAAGATTTTACTTTTTAAAACATTTTCACCACAAATGACAATTTTATGCGAGAATCTTTGAAGGATGGGAAATGTAGAATGAAGGCTAAGAAATCTAGAATGAAGGTGGGCGTTGAATCCTGATGTTCGTAAAAATAAGTACCCGATAAAGTGGGAGCATAACATATATTTTCATCCGTCCAATCGACATTTTTCCCACATCCGGTCTGTCAAGTAGTTTCTAACAAAAGTTGAGTGACATAATTACCGACATTACTTTTGGTAGCACTTTCTAGATCGCACAGGAAGTGGATGGTAGATAAGGAAGTAAGGACCAGCGTATTTAAGAGATATAGCCGAAATCCTTGCCTTGCGCAGTACGGCAACCTAGAGGAAGCCGGTTAATGCAAGCGGAAAATTCATAAGCGTTAATGTGGAAAGAGATATCCCAATTCGGACGATTGTTAATTGCATCACAGACCGGATTACATTCCAGACTTTTAAAGTAGACCGTTTGGGAGTAACACTGCTTCTGCAAACGCGTGATTTTCATTACTGATCGTAAAGTTCACATTTTCTCCACTAAAACTTTAAATTCACAATTAAAGATTACATGTAGATCTCTCAGAGATAAATCAGTAGCTAAAAGAAAACTTAATTTGTGTGGTTGCATCCATCGCATAATGTTGGAATTAATATAAATCGCAGCAAGAGCAGAATGAACCGTAACATAAGGTTTATTTTTATCTCGAGAAGTATATCTCGTGCTCAATATTGTCACGTGATTTTATCAGAGAGTAGATAAATCTAAAGTTGCATTGTAAAATTGATTCAGAAATAAAGTCACTAGCTGATGGAGTGTTTTGAGAATGTGCGTTTTACTTAAATATTTGATCAATTTTTACCAAGATCATTATTGACAGAGTACGAAATAAAGAAACACTTGTATAACACCTGTAGAAGGAGAAAGTTTAGAAAATCAAAAATAAAATAGAGTTTACAATATCGCATGAATAAAGGCATATGAAATTATTCATAACCACGGTACCAATTAAATAACGGGGAAAATATGGAAGGAATTTTTTGACGAAGGTATGATTCAGAATGAAACTCAAATTCAAAACTTACTGCTTGAAAACTGATTATTTTTCGTAAGTTTTATATTCGAGCTTGAGAGGGACAATACTGTAGAGCTGAGGAGCTTCTTATAACGGACAATACCATTTTAAGAACGATTTTCTTTTCATTAAGAGATTTCATAATGGAAGAAGATTTCATAATGTATACTACAAATAAATTCAACATTTCAACATTAAAACAACGGCAACTTACGCCAAGTACAAAAACCGGAGTGGATCCTACGAAGGAATGTTTTGTTTACGTGAAATACGATTCAAAAACAAACCTTACGTCTGTTTTCATGCTTAAATTGCTACAGTTCAGGTTTTCGACATATCCGCAAGGCAATTATCAGATTTACGATTAAAGCTCAATGGCGCAACGGACAGATATGGGCTTTTCCGTGTGGTGAGATATTCTGGAAACAAGGGCTCTATCGGCCCTACTCAGCTTTTCCTGCACGTGGGAGTGGCGCTCTTGACTGATTTTATCTCTCTACAGATAACAAGCGCTTCACGCAATCATTATTTTTCCAAGCTCGGCGGAATTAATGCACCAGTTGTTAGACGTTATCAGTTCTGGATAATTCACTCGTCAACCCGTGGAGGATTTTCATCTTTTCTACGCGAGATTCTTTGGCAATATTCCTGCTCGTGAGCTATAGACCGCAAATATGTTCTTTCATAGAAGACTGAATTTCCTTTCAATGTGAAAAATCGGAAGGGATTGATTGCAGTATTTTCCAGGAAGAACTTATGAAACCACAGGAATCAATACTGCAATTTTCCTCGGAGGGAAATGCAAAAATATTTTAACAATTCAGTACACTTTTAAATATGCAAATGAGGGGCACTACAGTCCGGGACAGTTGAGAGAACGAAAACATGCCTACCTTGCAGGGGAATTTTACAAGAGATGCTAAAAAAATCGACTGGATAAAAAACGAGGAGATTAATACGGTAATGTAACAAGGAAATTGATCTTTCCGAGACTGGAAACTAGATTGTGATATCTTCCTCAACGGTTTAGCCCTTCTGAGGGGGGGGGGGGTAACCCTGAAAACAGCTCCCCTTCTGCGCCACAAAATTATAAAAATATTGGCATTTCACTACGCGTCGGCATTTAGATGAAATATCGGTATGCAACATCATCAATGGAAAACACTGAATCATTTTTGTGCCAAATAACAACAACATATATGAACGAAGTGATATGCAAAGCTAGAAAATTATTGTGGATCAAGACAATTCGAGAAAAATGAAGCATTTAGAACTCCTAGTATTATCTATATTCAAGTTAATGCGTATGTATATATACTGATAGAGCTCATGCCATTCATTAAATCCGAATTCCAACACACAAACTGCTGTTGTATGTTAGGTGGGAATCTGAGAATGAATAAAAAATCAGAGGTGTGCATTTCTAACCAATAAATTATTATTATGGAAACGGCGAATTTTCGGATGACTCTACGGAATTAATGAGGGAAGATCATCAGCGATGGAGATATCATCGACTTTATGCTCGTTAAATCAACAATTTTTATATTTTAGGGGGGAAGAATCCGAATTGGTCATCTTTATCAATCATTGTTCCCCTGATAATTCTTAAATAATATGGCGAATCCGCCATAAAAACATGGGTCGTATTTTCCCTTATTCTAACAAATCAGGGAAGCACAATGTTAGATTCGACTCTTCATTTTAATTTCCTGAGTACGAGTTTTCCTCCTGCATTGCGTGAATGAACCGAAAAGAGTGAGATCTTTCTGAAGTGCAAATTTTCACGATAGGAATAGTTCACAAATTTCCGACTTGTGAACAGTTGCATAAACGCATGACTCATGTAACAGAGTACCAGTGCACTGAATGCAAAGTTATAATTCATGGTCTGACATTCTTGGATAACGTTATCGAAAATGCCTACTAGTTACCGTTAAACGAAAATGTTACGCAATTAAAGGCATTCGTTCGACTGAACTCACGGAAGTTTACTTTTGGATGTTGGTCGATTGCTGTGCCTACGTGAATGATTGTTTAGGTATTCTTCGTGGAGGACCATCGTCTCCAGTCCTAAAGCTTATTGTCCCAGTTGTTAGTTACCCTTCTGCATATGAATGGTGACGTGTAATTTTTAATTCAATAAATTCTGTTCCAGATTACTTTGGGACCTAACACTGATCGCAGTGGAACTCGCATCAGAAAGAACACTTTTAAAACTCAATTAATTCATAATGAATTAACTAAAATATTCCACACTGGAGTATTTTAATATGGTATATACGGAACTACTGACAATATCATCAACTCATACAAGCTGCGAATTAACTTGTTAACCAGCCAACAAACGAGCAATAGTTCTCACTCAAGAGAGCTTGGAATGCAGTTCATTCGAAGTAAAAATTCCCCCGCGTACTCTGTAGCGATTCCTGCATAACTGAATGGAAAACGTGCAAAATTTAAAATAAGTGATTCTCATCAAGGCAGGCCCATAAGCGGACTATTTGCACGTGTGGTACATACATCATTAGTGAAAATGCAACAATGATTCTATGGCGGTAATCAAGAGAAATATTAAATGCACAGCTCTTGTAGACTTCCTTATATTGGATAACGAACTCGGGGCACCTCCTTTTATTCGTCACCTAATGAGAATTGCCCGACACGAGCCCGGGATTAACCTCGACACTGATCTTAGCGCAAGGATATTTATATTTATCATTCACCAGGTCCACCGATCGAGCATATTTTTACGGAATCTAGTCCCTGCGAGCGTTCGACGCAGAAAAGATTTTTTTGCATCAATAACGGCGCCGAAAAAGATAACTCTTTATGCGACGCGACACTTCCGACAGATAAACGAGCCGATAGCACGCACTAAATAAAGCAGCGCCGCCTGGCGTTGAGCGACTGCATTCGGCGCCACCCAAACGACGACGTCCTCTTCGGCGGAGCTACTTTCGAATCCCGAAGAGGAAACAACCTCTGGGCGACTTTCTCGCGCCCGCGGAATGCGCTATGCTAAACCGTTACATAAAATATTCGCGGTTGCGACGCTGAGGATTGCAATTCTCCGCGATGACGACTTTCAGAGAAACAACGACCGCTGGAAGCGCCCCCGCGTACTCAAATTTGGCGACCATTTGGTTTTCCTCTTGGCGCTTTTTCTGAATGACGTACACTCTTCGAGGAATCGAAGAGTTTGCACTTGAGAAGTAAACAGTGGCGTAGCGTCGGCTCCTTTCGTTTTGCAGATGCGTCTTCCCAAGACGGCGGAATTTGGCATCGACGCGCACCTCAGACGCCTCGAAAGCGACGTTGCCAAAGTCTGAAAGGAAGCTGCTACGAACGGCAAATGTTCGCAGATAAACCGAACGTCATTTGGCCGCGCGAAAGACGATCTCTCGTGATCGTAGAAACAAATGATAGTACCGAAATTCTCGCGCAAACAACGATTAATTCTCCCTGCAATAATGAATGTAAATTATCATCGTTAGACTTAATCTTAATGACGAACAAAGGTCATTGTTTCATGTTCGGGGAATAGATGTTGTTATCAGAAAATACACTTTTAAGTCCTCTGCTATTTTCACATAAATGTAAGGGAGAGAAAAGCTGCAAATCAACGTGAAGTTTACACAGCTTATGAAGTGATTACGTGTAAATAATGTTGGGATATTACCTGTGTTGGCATCCAGTAGATAGATGATGCGCAGAAATAAAGCCGACACCTTTTTTGGAGTTGGGAATAGTAATGAAGTGCGCAGTATAAATTAGTAGGCGGCACTAAAAAAGAATACTTGGTCGTGGCGCAGGCGCTATGGAAAGAGCGCTAAGATCAATACAGGAACTGGTAAATTGCACATCCTCCCTTTTTCTCATTTTGACGTAATCGCCGAGTTCGGCAATTTTAATTGATTGAATGGTCTACTTTTCTCGGGACATGTACGTAATGTCTCGGGGAGACGAGATAAGATCACGAATCTAAAATAGAAGATGCTCCAATTTCCAACATGTTTATGGTTCCATAGTT
This sequence comes from Ladona fulva, assembly GCA_000376725.2. Lineage (NCBI taxonomy): Eukaryota > Metazoa > Arthropoda > Insecta > Odonata > Libellulidae > Ladona > Ladona fulva. Next base: position 1,097,604 of record KZ308189.1, read on the forward strand.
CCGCTGTTTTCTAGGGATTTGTTTGTTCCATCGAATAAACTCTCACTAAATCTAATCTCCATCATGAGTGGACTCTCCTATGATAAGAGCTGGGGATAATCATTTTGAATGATTAATAAAGCAATGGGCGCAAACACCATTTTAGAATGAAGATGTACCCCAGCACCGGAATTTGCTAAGGAGAAAATTAGTATCACTGATCTCAGAAAAAGCTATTCTGTTTTTCTTCATTTCATGACTTCGTAATACTCAAGTTTAGAGAATGTATCTATTGTTATTGAGGCTCACTCTTCTATTATATCTACGAAGATGAAATGACGATTGAGTGGGTAGTAGTTTACAACCATTACCGCAGTATTTTCAATGGTTATTCGAAAATTAATCTCACATCATTCCTCTAATTCCTTCATTATGACACCTTTGATTTCATTTATAATCTTTGATCATAGTGAAAATTCGATGAAGATATTTTTCAGTTCAAATTTACCGTATTTTCTAATGATTTTCGAACTATACTCAAGGAATTCATCAATGGATTAAATATAACCTCCCAGTGGGAGTTAAATGAGGTCTTGGAATCTGGGGCTGACTCGGAATTCTAAGTAAGTCCGTTCCCGCAATACAACAGGAGGTGAACCTCTTTTACTTCAATCACCCGTGAGAGACAAAAATATCTCATACTCGACAGAATTGTAAGGAAAAATACCTGTTCTTGCACTTTCACAGTTGCCATTGAATCTCAGTGTGGTGAAATCACCCATGGTCAAGTACCTTTGCCCTAGATTAGTTTGTAGTTTAAATCTGCTGTATAGCTAAGGAATTCGCCATTCAAGAGCATGCACAAGTAAATAAGCCCCACTCAATCTTGTTGATCCGTTTAGTCCAAAAATCAGTCCGAAAGAAACGCTCAGTCTGGGATCCATCAATTTGGAAACGGTTCTCCTTCTCTTGATAAACAATTTGGAGTAAACACCACGTCTCTTCATTTAAAGACGAGAGTTAATCAGTGACGACGGTAAACTGCACAATGACACTAGCTTGAACATTTTTGACATTGGAAAATAGACCCTTTCAAGAGTAAAAGGAGAAATTTACTCGAACGCCGTTCCTGAATATTATCGCAAAGGCATCATGGCCACCACCAAGCTATTTCCAGTAGAATAAACTGATTTTTCGTCCATAATTCGATTTTTTTCTGAAAATTAAATTTTCCGTTAAAGATGTTTACGATAATAAATGAACAAGGTCTTTTTGGAAGTCTCGTGACTTATGACGCATTTGCACTATCTGCAATCATTATTTATATTATAATTTATTTACGTCACCCACCAAGTCCTCCGATAGAAAACGTTTCGTGTGTGCTGTTCGAGTGTAAGCGACGCTGAGATTCACCCCGCAAAGAGCTCTCAGAGCAGTTTCAATTCGGAGCAGACGTTTCGATCGCCGTCTCCTCAGACTGGTTTCCATGGTATCCTCGGTCACGAGCGATTTGCGCTTTCCGATGCGAAATTCTCAATCCACCGACTCAAGTACTGCCGAGAAAATTGTCTGAGTTACTCGGAAAGGTAGCCAAAAATGTCGGTAAATTGAAGGGAAAAATTAGACATACTACGACAAAGTTACGCTTCCATAAAAGGAGTTAAACACGAATAAAAGAAGTACAGAAAATAATGAGACGTTATAAATAACTCTAATGTAATGCATGAAGCATTGAGTTTATAACAATAATCCGCGGATTTCCAGCGGTAGCTAAACACAGTTAATTTGGAATGGAAATAGATTTAACGAATTAACTACAGCTATACTTGATGACTCATCTACGATTTATCCAATTGAGGAAACAAAACGAAGCCTGGTGATCCGGTGTTATCGTTGAAACCGATCGGATGTGCTTTTCTTTCTTTTCAAATTTTGTTTCTTTGATGATTAAATTGATGATTATTATATTATTAAATTGATGATTAAATGATGGGAAATACTGTAATCGTATGCTGTTGGACGGGCATGTGTAACACGCGGCCCGCAGACCAGGATGCGGCCCACTGTGAATTTTAAACTACCTCAGCAACCTTCCACCCTCGGTAAATGAATTTCGATCTAAAGAAGCTGTTATCCGTGGATAGCTAAGCCCTTCCTTATCGAATACCTCACACAGTTACCCGGTTATGTTATTCTTGATTCGATTAAAACTATACTTTTCTTGTAAATTGAATTGTTTGAAGTCAACCTTTGACAAATATAGTTAATCAAGATGTTGTTTAATCTTGACGAAATTAAAGGAATTCTGCACGTTAAATTTATTTTAGCTAGATAATGAAATTAGCTGAAAAAGTGCATCTCGGACTACTTCGTAGATTTAATTAGTTACTCTTATCTGCGAATAGTTTGAATTGAATGTGTGTATTATTATTATAAATTATTTTGCGTATATGATTATATTCGTTTCCTGAAATGTATACTAGTTGGCGTAAATAATCTGCAGGGATATACAGGAATACATATACGAAAGAAGGATTGCCTAATTTAAGGGGCTTGCTGGTTATCGTTGTAGGGGAAATTTCTGCCTCCCCTCCCAAATAGCTGGATAACCCTGCGACAGGATCTACTCCACAGAACATAAGGAAATAAAATTATAAGTTGCGGTGTCGTAGAACTTAAAATTTTAGATGAATAAAACTGGGCAGACAATAAAAAGCAGAAACTATAACCATCAACGGAATTCTCTGAAACCTAAGAGCTCAAATTCTTCCGAAAAGTTTCCAAGAGAGAATTAGAGGGTTAACTGAAAGTTCATATTAAAGTGAAGCGATTCTCGTTATACTTCCCGCGCAGTTGTATGAATCAATCCGCCCAGTTGCATTTCTCATAGTACATATTTACATTCTTCGCTAAAATTAGCTTTATGCGACAGCAAAAAAGACTTGGCTGGAATGAAAACAGCAGAAGTGGAGCAAACGATATTTATATCTATTAATAAGTATTTTCGCCATATGGTGGGACATATGCGGCATTAAACTAAACCGGTTGGCAAAAAACATCAACTTTCGCAACTTCTAAATTTAGGCTCGACTCGTTCTCTTCCGAAAGAGAAACAAGTGGGCTCCGAGAAACGATGAACGATAAATTATGAATTAGTAAATTAACTTCGTCAAATTCTTTGAAGGGGTGTCACGAAATATCATCGTTATACATAAAGTCTCCTGACGTAGAGATCCATTGAAAAATCCGATTATGCAACAATAACTTCCCAGTTGTTTTAGACGTTAAGTCTCTTCTCAGACCTTCATTTAAGCCTTACAACTAATTTTCTTTGATTGGTTTATTTTGTCCCACAAACACCGATTCATGGAATGTAATGTGTGTTAGAGACGAGTCCTTCGTACGCCAGACAGTGAAAACACGAACAATGTAAGACTTCCAGAATTTTTTTCGAGTGCATTTTTACATTTTCTGTGCACGGTGGAATTCACTTTCTAAGTGAGACCGTTGGAATGAATATAGGCCAGGATGAAATGTATAATCCATTACGCAACTATCTCGTCAACTTAAATTTAATGATTCATTCGCTGCTTGTTTTACTCTTGGCGCGAGAGCGTAAACGAGTCATCAATTAGCACCGAAGAATTTTAGTTTCACGCTAATTATCTGAATGGCAGGAATGGTGAAGGTTCCCCTAATACACGTATAAATATTTTTGGCTTCGACTGTTAAAGAGTTCGTAACTGCAATGGAATTATTTAACTTGGTATTTCGTTTTGATGACGTAACGAATACATATCCAGAATGATTTCCATTGTTAGACTGTAAACAAAATGCGTTTAGTGCGTGAATCATTTCAGCTGCTGAACCTCAATACAATCGATGGCTTAGTATTTATCTGATATTCCAGTGAATATAATTAAAGAATCATCCAACGTTGATGCGGCCAATCGAGACCATGTGTTTGCCATCAGATAAATGTATCTTCAAATCCATAGATTTCATAGTAGTCATCTTTTTTACGAGGGCATTTTCCTTGTTATAGCTTCAGTCAAGGCATAAATTTTACCTCTTATTCTTAGTCAACAAAACTTTTCATGAGACCTATTTTTCGCCACCTTTCTTCACTTTGAACCGTACCCATTACTTAAAACCTCTCACTGATAAAAACCAACGATAATAATATAAAACCATGGATCTGTACGTAAATTACAATTAATTATAAAATGACAGAATAGAATACAGAGTTTCACCTTGACTTATTAAATTATTATTGTTTACACGCATATTCTTGAGGGAGTAAACCCATTTCTAAATACATTTTCCATCTAAGTTTAGCCGACAGGCTCTTGAGCTATATATTTTCTCTTCCTACTTTTACTAGTTTATGTAGGAGCATTCAAGAACAAGAATCGTCAGTAATTTTCAAACGCCAAAGATGTTTTTTTACTCCCTCACACAAGCACACACATTCACAATTTCCTAGAATTAACTTTTAAGTATGTATTCTTTAAACCAGTGTTTCCCACGCTACCGCCCCCTTGGATACATCACCGCCCCCCAACTGCCATCTATGAAAATTAACATCTGTACGGCTAAAGCTGAAGAGTAGCAAAAAAGAAAAATAAACACTGCAATGATAAAACAACCACCAAATTACTATAAGGCAATTGTCTGAAGTTGTATTGATGCTATATATCCAGTATGCTATTGATATAGAAAAATGACTGAAATGGTATTCATATTCTTTTTCATCACACTTCGGGAATCACTGCTTTAAACTATTACTTACACATGAATTTACAGTCATAACTATTGATTGCATGCATTTTTTATTGTCGAATTGATATTTTATTCTAAAATGTGTACAATAATTACTATTTACTGAGTGAATACATCCCAAGGATGGAATGGACTTGAAAAAAGTCTGACGGGACCTGGAATCGAACGCGGGTCTCCCAATTGCCGGTCGGGTGCTCTGTCCGTTGAGCTATCCCGGCAGAATATTTCTGCAAGCCATTCGGAAGACTTTGTGGGGTGGGACGTTGCGAGTTCGTCCACATGGTGGCATCGTTCGCGGTCACGGCTTCCCCCTTCCACGGTACCACCCCACAAAGTCTCCCTCTCTTCGTTTAAGAATCACAAGATTAATGATAATTCTATAATAAATAGAATATTTTAAATTTTATTTAATATTAACCGATAGAATATTTTTCTATTTTATCGGATAAAAAATTTACGATTTTTCTCTTTTCGAATTTAGCTTTCATTGGCTTTGCAACGGAGCCACATTATATGGCCTCTCACTTTCACGAAAACTCTGAAGCGTTCTATTTTTTACGTCAATATTTTTGCGAAGATTGGTTACGGAGGCGAAAATTTTTGACATTTCCTAAAATAATGAAATTTTAAAGTGAAAAATATTCGAGTAAAATTTGGAAACATTCCCTATGATTTGAAAAATACATCATTGAAGCATTTATATTTTGAGTGTTCCCAAAAATTATTCTGAAGTGGGTAGGATATTGCAAAAGGCCTGGGTAAAGAATGAATCTTTCATCTTGTTACCTCTTCGTTCCTTTTCACTTCACACAAGAGGTTTCAGCAACGGGAGCATTATTCTCAAGGCTGAATTTATCTTGTCGATCGTTTTGCGAACACTCGCCGCATCAAATACAAACATCTGGATTTACATATTTTTAGCATGTTAAGTCTGCGAATGATATCTCTAGTTAAAGCTAAATTTTTAGTTTACCCTTCGTACCATTTGAAGTATTCATAATTATTAATTATTTTCACTCCAATCTTTCAGTAGTTATTTAAATGGCTAACGCACGTAATATTTGCTTCCCCCAAAGTTTCTACTGATATTTATTCAGAACCAAACTCTCAAGGGTCTTCTCAATAAATATTTGGTCGCTAAGACATTTCTTTCTGAGCAATAATTTTTTATGGTGAGAATCAATCAGATCGCATTACAACGTAAATGGGAGATTATTGGTTACTATACATAAGTGCAGCTCCCCACAAACGAAAATTCTGGGTGCGCCCCTGATTTAATCCCTCTACGTGTTCTCTCTAACCCGTAATAAATGTATTGATTTCAAACAAGATGGCGATTATAATGATAGGTGAAATCTTATTTCGAAAATGACGCAACAATTGAGTGTACGTCATACAAGACGCACATTTTTTCCAAAAGTATAGTTCAAAAATTACTCCCACGTCCTATACGCGGATGTTCAACCTTCGTTACCTTTTCGCTCGTTTTTGCGGTATCGAAGGAGTTGGAACGAGATATCGAACGACTTCGATCGATTTGAGTGTATGATTATAGTAAAACTTAAGTGAAAACTGGAACTTAAAAATTTAACAATAATATATTGAACTATAATAAATTTCAACAGCGCTGTTGAGACTTTTTTCTTTGGTTTGCCTTACTGAAATGGGACTTATATGCCGATGCATCTTATATACCGTCTAATACGGGAATCATAACTGGTCAATCATAATGATAACTATCATAATAATCGCCACATTAGCATTGCTTCTCACTTAAATCAATGCCAAATTGCTGAGTAATCTCTTACCACTTCGTCTATCTTTCTTTGTTTTGACTTGAGCTTATGTAAGTCGTTAAGCTGGTAAATACATGATCCACATGCCTACGAGGATGTAAGCGTCATCTGACTTTTCTTCTCATTCGTAAACATTTGCTCTGGCGTCAAGTACTTGCCATCCTTAAATTAGACGCTGAAAGATACGTTGCAACGAGCAATTTGAGCGTTTTTATACCCCACTTACGAACGATGCTCAGCTTATTTTTGAACTTGCTAATCGGCAGCCAGATAAACAACGCTACAGAATCGCCTGTTATTATTGGCGTGGCCTGAACTTCTGCTATTCTTCTCAGAAAGCCAATTTAATTTGGATTGACGAAATTGTGATAATTTAAATCGAAAGAAACCGACTGTATGGAATACATTTCCAGGAGTGACAAAAGCACACATCACTTCACCGCGTCCGGCTCTGAAAAAGAATGCGACAGCGAAACTGTTCAGGAAATGTTCTGCCACCACAGAGCTCCGCTCCTGGTATCTAGTCAGCGCGACACACCCGAGTCTTTGGGTTCGATGTAACGTTTCCTTCCCCGCCCAGTCGCAGACGCTAGAATGTCAACAAAACAACGTGTCGAGGAATGCCAACCCGAAGCGTTTCCTCTGTCCCTCTCGTCTCCCACAAAGGACGAGAATAGAGCAGCATGGGAGCATTCTGCCGTCCGGAGAAAAAAATTTCGGGCTCCAATCCTAGACAGGGGATATGTGTGGGCCTAGGTCAAGGACTGTAAATAGACATCGTGCCCTATATGCAAAAAACAGTCGCTGATAATCTCTTAGGGCTATTACGAATAGATTCGCATGAGCAAATTTTTCGAAATCAAAACAAGTTATGAGAACTATCATTGGACGGTAAAGTAGTTTTCTTTCCTAAAAAGAGAAAGGATAAGATCTTTGCACATTAAGATGTGCGCCTAAAAACCAAGAATAAACAGATGTGGAAAATAAACAGATGGTTGGTGCCATGTGGAGCACCACTTGCACTGCTCACACACCATTCCCAGTAAGGAATAGACGCACCATGGTAGTTCAGTGGTTATAATAGTACCTTCCCGGGAACTGGGATACCAAAGTTCGAGTCCCCTATTTTTAACATCAGTTCATCCTTGGATTTTCTTTCCTTCCTGAAGATACAATAACTGAAATTCCTGCCTTTCTTTCAGTGGAAGATTTTATGCACTAGAGTATCGCCATCTTTAAGGAAGGTTCGAGTAATTTCGAGGACTAGAATCACAATTGAATTGAAATTCGACAAAATTAAGACCAACAGTTCAACTGACTTAATTCAGCTGAGTAAGTACTTGTTATTCTATATAATAGTAATTCAACTGAGTAAGTATGTGGTTACATATGTACCATATTTACATTAGTGACTTATGCCTTATTTATTTTTTCGCATTACTGAACATAGTTTATCGAGCATAACGTATGATCATGAATATAATATATATGATCATTTTAAATAATTAGTATCTGAAATTAAATTTCTAAGAAATAAATAATAGAAAGGGGTAAGGAATGTTCTGACACTATTAGACTAAATGTTAATTAAAATGCATGTTGCCAAGATTCCCTTCTATAAAAGGGATAAAACTAGAAGAAATAAACATTTCACTGCGCAAATCGTCGTTATCAATGTACGCCGATATCTCTAACAAATAAAAGTTAATAAATTGCAACAACTTTTAGCAAATCCAAGACTAGATTTCTTCAGCATTACCACAAATAACTTCGGCCTCATAAAACTCCAAATAACTCTTCCAGAGAATATTGATTTACTCAGAAATGTTTGAGGTTGGAAGGCGTACACACTGTCCCTGAAACCGAGCGAATCGAGTGAGAAAACTGCCGCACCCAAGAACAGATAATTCATTAATTATATTATTTTATCTTATCTTGACACCGGTAAACGAAAGGAATTACTGCTTTAAAGAATCGCAATTTAATCTTAAAAATTTCTATTTTTAATTGCTTTTCAGCGGGGAGGAAGATTCCCATTTTGCTGAATATCACGCGACACTCAATTCGGCGTTGAATTCAGGAAGGCGTATACCACACGCGACAAGTCTCGACCTCGCCTCCACACTCCGGAAACAACGATGACATCACGATACCGATAATTCTTTTTCGGGAGGCCGCATTTGCGAGTCTTTTTGGTGCCCCGATATATGTCTCTCAACCGAAGTTCTTTCGCCAAAAGAAAAAAATCCTCTTTTCCGTGGTTCGCTCCACTCTCCGCCTTTCTTTTTCAGGACCTGTTTTGGTTCGAATCTCTACCCCTGACGTAAATCATTTTCATGAAACCCTCCCATGACCTTGAGGTTTGTGCTCCTTCGCTTTTCCTTCCTTTTGGAGACATTCTTATCCAGCGGAGCCCTATGACGTCCTCTTCAGTTCCCTAAATTCTCGCTGTCCTTGCCATTAATGCGAATATTTTACGCATTCTCTGCATATCTAAGCCGCCATATATCGATTCGCAATCTACATAACGTGAAATTACGTGAGAAAAGTTAATATTTTCCCTGGAATTTGGATAAATTGAATTTTTAATAGCGAAGCAAGATGATTGTACATGCATATTTACTCCAAAGACTCAGGAAAACGTGAACATGGATCTAGACTAAATTTGTTCACACATACATACACTACATTTGTATGAGTCACAACAACTTTTGCGATTTAGTGGGCCAAAACTGTGTAAACTTCCATTAAAAGAAATTAAAATAATCTAAGCTCCTGAAATGGCGATTATTTTTCTATAAAGTAACCTCTAGGGATAACTGCTGTATTCCCTAGCCAGACCAGACCATCTATGGAAGTGGGCCCTGGTGCAAAGGTGACATGGGGCCCCTTTCTCCACTTCCTCTGCCTATTCGACGAGTAAACGTTAATTCATAAAGCGTGGTATTTGGCCTAACAGAATCTCTTATGGATATACTGTATACTCTCTACAAAATCTCTGTATACTCTCTACAAGTTTCTAAAAATAGGTTACTCTCAAACTAAGGGCCCGGATTTTAGATATCCACAGAACCTCCCTCTGTGTCAGCTCTGTCCCCCAGCTCTCTGAGGAAATGAGATGCGGCAAGTTTAATTATATCAACACTGAAGAATAGCCAACAACACTCCCCGAGTTTATATGCATAAGCATCCGGTGAAAAGATAAATTTGCGACGAGTTTCGGTAGAGTTGTATCACCACTGTATCACCAAGCAATTTTTCTATAACACAAGTTTCTTTTACCAGCTTCTAGGGCGGATTTATAATTAACCGCAATAGGTGCTAGCTGATGGCCTTATCCAATGGGGGACTCAATAAGACGGTGCTAATAAATTCTCGATAACAAATTGTTCTCGTTTTCTCTTTAAGAAAGAATTTTATATTTTTTGAGTAAGTCTATATTATATGTTTATAGAATAAGATATTTCATTGCTTATGTCACTATATAATGTAAAAAAGTCTATCCAACATTCATCGCAAGTTATCGAAATACTACGCGTTATAGTAATTCAATACTCGTTTGTTTACTCTTACCGCAACGAAGCGAGTGGGATTTCTGTGGAATGCATAATTGTGTATTTTAATAAAACATTTGATTTTTTACTCGTACGTAGTTCCTAGTGAAGGCCTAAATCTAATCTTTGCACCTTGATAGCTTAAACCCACCCCTGACCAGCATATTTCATTAGAATGGTGGTGGTTACTGATTAAATCAGAGCAATTATTAACAAGCAATAATCAATTGAAACAATTATAGAAACGCTTAAATGCTGAATGTTCATGCTCAATGTGGAGATTGTTCCGTGAGCGTGCATCAACAATGAAGAAACGTCCTCGAGATATAATAATAATAATGACGCCTTTATTAGGTGAATTTTAGTCTTAAGAAACCACTCTTACAATTAGCCTTTTGCATGTTACGATCTCAAATATGCCTTAACCTGGATTTGAACCCAGGACCCCGGCGTAATATAGTATGTATATAATATAGTATGGAGGGAAAACATTATTTTAAATTTGGGTTTTATTCATGAAAATATTTGTAGAAAGAGTCATTTTAATCTGCCGTGGAGAGCGCCGCATTCCATAACACTGAGTTTCCGATTGAAATTCCTCGACTCGACTTTTTCTCGAAATATTTTTGTTACGTCCCTCTGGAATTCTACTTGGCGCGGTCTCCAGCTACTTGCCACGGCTTTCAGAGACTAAAAGTATTGAGCCTTATCTAAAATGCTTCTCTTGCACCTCGATGGCTTACATGGAAAAGCCATTAACCGATTATCGAGAGAAATACCTCGAGAAATAATCCTCAATATTTTCGTTTTGAGTAAAGTTGGACATTTGCAATCACTGAGGACAAAGCTTTTCTTTCGGGCCAACAAAGCGTTCATTACGCAACGTGATTTTGCTCGCATTTTCAGTGATCGATGGGGCTTATGGGTTTCCCTCGAGGGCCGCCCACATGCTATCTGGTAAAAGCGATTTCTTCAAACGTAAACATTCCTTTGTAGGAGCAGGTGGCTCTGGAGAGCGCTCCGATCGTATCGAATCTGAACAAAAAGAGTTCCGAGTTTTCGAACTGTGAAAGGTCGACCTAAAAATAGCTTCAGTACCGCGAGTTGAACATAGGACAGGGTTGCCAACATTGAAAACCAAGCCCCCGATTCCATGAGAGTATTAATAAATATTGGAAATCAAACCCTATATTTACGAAACTTTAAAATCGTGAAAGATGCTCTTCATCGGAATAATGCACTCTCCGAAAAGTCCTTAAAGCCAAATTAAAACTATTAACCGTTTTTGCCATTTTTGCGTTTATGAAAGAAGGAATATCAAGAAAGCGGTTGCGTTGGAATAAATGCGATGGTGCCTTATTAAATCCTCTCAATGGGATCCTTACTGACGTAAGAAAATAATCAAAAGTTAACTGGTAAGATTTTACGAATAAGTTATCAACCAATAGTAGCAGCTAATATTTTTACAAATTAGCTAATATCTTTTACAAATTAGCAAATATTTTTTACAAGTTAACTAATATTTTATGCATGAATATGAGATATAAACTAAATTTTTGGCCTGCCTATAAGGTTATTTGACCTGTCAAATCAATTGGCCTGAATTTATTGTCCCTTTGTATTTAACTCCTTCAGTAAAATTGAAGAGTTGAACGATAAAATAATATAACTCCATTAAAACGGAGGAATATATGTAAAACAGCAAGGACATAATTTGCTATAAAACCCCTTGTTATCAAAAGGAAAGGATATTATATTATAACATCGCTATAGTTGTTTTTGTCAAGAACCCCTCAAGCTAAAGAAATATGTGCCTACATAAGAGCTGCCTTTAAGTTATTTTTCTAAAGTATAGTTTGTTTCTTTAAAAGTTGTGTCTATATGCAATACTTTCACAATTGTTATCTTTTCTATTCATTTCTCATTGGGATCTTTGCTTTCGGATTACTCTAAATTTCGAAGAGATGATATACTTTCCCACAAATTTTACGTTTGGAAAATTTATGATTTTGAACTGTTTTCGAATTTCCTTTGAACCTGTTTTCGACCTTTCGTCTAATGCTTAAGAGAAATACGCAATGAATACGGCGAATGCTTCAATAACGATTGTTCATATTAAAAATGAAGTTTGTTTACTGAATTCTACGACGTTCTTTAATAACATAAATCATTCAATGTTTATGGTAATAGTCGATAAGTTGATCTACCCAATCACTCCTAATTAAAGTCGGGCTTCCGAATACTTGTAGCTGTGGGTAACGCGTTCGACTTCGGCGAAAGCGGTTTCGGGTTCGATTCCAGGAGTCTCACGTGCGGAATTACCTAAGCTATCGAAGCACTTTAAAAGAATGAGTTTTCACTACTACTAATTACATTCGGTTAAAAAGGCAGCTTCCAGTATACTTTACGAACAGAAATTGAAAATGCAGTAGCCTTTGCTGCGGCTATTTTCGTGAGGGAGCAAATCTTGATATTATTAGTATAGCTTTCCAGCAACTCTGGATAAAAATATTTTGCGTTTCGTACCTTTTTCGCGTCTTTTTTTCTGAGATGAAAACTCCCCCTCTTTCCTTCCTTCTTAGCTGACATGCTATCTTAGACACAAGCTGGGGATATCTCCAGAGAAGTGGGCCGAAAGGACACTTCCCATTCCTTCCGCTCGTTTTTAAAGACTTGGGTATTACAGGTTTGAAAATTTAGTTCGAATTTCGCATAATAAAAATTCAGCGACATTTGCAAACTTTCCTTGATTTTACCTCCCGTAGCCACGACGAAAACACCATCGAACCCCTCCTCTGGTTTCGTTGAAAATCAGTTTCTCGTAAACACAAACACAGTGGTCTCCGGCTTAAAGAAGATAATTCGTTCGGGAATCTCTTCCCTTTGCCGAAATTAACGTTAGCTGAAATGGGATCCGCGATGAAAAAGAATATCATTGGTAAATAATCCTAAAAATATAAAACTCGTTTGGTATCGAGCAAAATCGGCCACATCCAGTAATTTCTGACCATTTTAAACTTTTGAGCAAAATTACATGCATAAATACGCGGGTCTGACCAAAGCATTCGTTAGTCAAGTCCGAGAAAGCTTGACTAACTGAGTATAGGAATCATTGTATAAGCATTATGCCTGAAAACAATATTATAAGCGTATATTATTGCAAGGATGGAATTGGAAACTTGCCAAGGGAGAGAAAATTTCATTGAGTAACAAAAATCTTCATGTCTAAATTCTCCTTAATTAATGGCTTTATAAGTCATTTAAACCTGTATAATGCAATGAATGTAAATCATCGTAGAAATAATTCGTCAATTGATTTTAGCTATTTCCCTGTCATATCGTAGGTAGATTGCTTATTTTGTTGTCATAAAGGTCTCTTATGTATACGCCAATGCACTACTTATTTTTTCACGCATGCGGTTAATGAGCACCAAAGTAGACATTTACATCGCGATCAAATATTTCATAGAATATAGAGCTTTTTAAAGGTGTTAGAAAAACAGTGACTTCCCGAAACATATGTTGACTTTCTTAGTCTTTTCCATGGGAAATTCCATAATGGCGACTTTCTGTTGAAATTACCATGGAAGTGAAATAGATCCGTCTATGGTTGAGCGACGATTAAGGAACTGCAGCGAAAAGGTCAGGAACATTTCTGGAAACTTCGTTTCGCAGAGAGATGACTAACGCCACGTGAATATGATGGATTGGAGTAGATGCTCGCATTTCCTCTAGCTGCCAAGCGTGAGCATTTCCGTTGCGAAGACCAGTAAAGCACAAACTGCTGACGGCGTTGGTCAGATTGCTGATTGGATGGAACGGAGATTAATAATACTTGCTCTGGAAGATTCGAGAAAATGACAACCCTGAGAAGGAGCGGAATCACAATTAGGCGCAATAGGCGCTAGCCAAGGTCCACCACCACATGGAGGCCTCAATGAGAATGTGTTTATTTATTTATTATACATTACCGTCGCAGTTAGACGCTGAGTCAGGTGGCGACGCTACCTTACACTAATTTGACAAACTGATACAATAGACACAATCAACACAAACAAACGTACTGTTTTACATACATATCTATCAAAATCAAACAACAAAACTCTTAGTGATAAACTATTCTGGTGTTTCGCTTCAAGAAAGAATTTTATACCTGTTCTAAATGATACGTTCATAGAGTACATTACAATACTTATTTCACTATACAATGAAAAAAGTCTATGTCATTTATTGGAGTACTATGTATTGTCATGTCAAAGCGACTGAGATTTCTATGGGATGTACATTTGTGTATTTTATGAAAAAACAGAATTTTTACTCATAATTCCTGTTTGGGGCCTCAATTTCATCACTGCATCTATGGCCTCAGAGTGAATTCGCCACTGCCCTGAGTGAATGTATCCTATTAAATTAATTGTTTCAACTATCTGAGTATAAACAAGTATTCGTAAAAGAAACTTGTTAAAATTTCTGAAAATGGCGTTTCCTAAATTACGCTAAAAAAATATTACGGTCTTTCTGCTATCTTTATCAATATCCCGACATTTATAACACTTAGTAAGTTTCTGCACCGAAATAATTCCAGCTCCTGTAAAATACTCATATTCTGTCACATTGACAGAATTACTTGATTTCTTCATTAGCTTCTAGAATTACTTCAATCTGAAGTCTTTCGTACCTCGAAAGCGGCACATTGAGGCACCATGTTGAAAATACCTGTAAAATAATGCAAGTTCATAAAAATAATATTTATATTACCCACGAAAATTTAAAAGATGTTATTCTTGCGAGGCTACCCTTCGAACGTAGAGCATCTAAAAAAATTGAAACTAAAATTAGAAACTTAGCTGACTCACGCGTTTGGAGGTGTTGGAAGAGGATGCCCCAAATCCTGTTATCCTACACCATGATTCAGTTTGATTGACACAAGGGGATAAACGAAAACACTTTCTATTTGGCTCGCACACAAGCGAATTATTGGAATTTTTGGAGAAATTGGCGAGTAGCTATTACGCCATCTATCCCTTGTTGATAGACGTAATTAACTCTGCTTATTTTTCCGAAAATATATTTTCCATTAAAATACGCATTGAACACAGCTTTCAACGGTCAACCCCTTCGATGTAAAATTGCAATATCATACATTCCCATCGACTGCTTCTGATCATTTCTTGATCGATCTAATAGATTCACCTTTCGAAATAATCTGGTTGGAAATAAAAGCCATTTCATCTGTCCGGTGACAGATGTGATAGAATCGCCAAAAGAAAGGTGACATTATACACCTGGAACTCAAGCGTTTACATATTTCGTAAATATATTTCGGAAACTCCGGCGATTTTAATGCATGATAAATATCCGGCTGAAGATAAGCGAATTCATTCACCATTCAGGCACCTGAGCAGAGAGTCGTCATACGAACTTTTCAACCTGGATCTCTTCCTTTATAGGAGGCACCACTTAATGCTTCTATTAATATTCTGCGTGTGAAGGATGTCCTTTCGTATAACTACATCCGTTTCACAAGGCGGAATCTGGAATTCAAAATCGGACTCAGAGCGCTGAAACCAAACAGCTTCGCACTGAGAGAAACCTACGTATTCTATGTTAACGTCTCCTCCAGAAGGATCCTTCCGGAGTTATAGCAACACTGGAGGCTTCCTTTTAATCATAAAGTGGGTCACATTATCGCCACGTCCCGTATTTCTTACGCCTCCTGCATTAAAAACTACATTCGAGAAAAATATTATGCGATTTGGAGGTTTGACGGTCATCAATTTAAATCATTTAAATGCTCCTGTTCCTGAGATTCCTCTTCGAGTTTACGCAGCAATCAAACTCAGGGCGGCGAAAACAAACATAATAGTAAGGGGATGATTAATGCCCCGGGCCGATTTTGGACCCACCCCAGTTTCCCGATTCAGGTCGTTTCGGATTTAGGCCGATAATAATAAAGCGTTTGTGCGATGAAGCGCCTTAAAACGGCCGGGATATGGTCGGAAGGCAGTCGGGAGATAACACAGAGGGACACCCAATCCCTCAGAATCGTGAGCTATTTTTAGAAACTCTACGGTGGCGCCCCCGCGGTGTCTGCGGCTTACGCTTGAAGTAAGGCGCTCGGAAGAGACGCGTCTGAAATGTGGGAAGGAAAGCGGCCACCTCTCTGTGTCAACTTAAGGAGTGGAAATGTCCATTCAGAAATGCAGGATTCGCTTCAAGGAGAGTGATTCTGCAAACCTCGGTCACAATGGCGGTACCCTTAACAGCGTTGTGACGTGGTTCTGGAGGATCTGACGAGGTATACAAACATTCGGCATGTAAATATGATAAATCCTCAAGTTACGCACGTTTAGATGGAAACTTTCGTCGTGCCCTCGACGTTCATCTTCCAGAGAAGACAGTTATGTGTCTAAATACGATGAATTTTCTGCAAGTCAGACATTCGTAGCCATCCAAGTTCGATGTTCGCCAGTGGCCTAGGTTTCTCTAAAAAACTCAGAAAATATATATGTATGTACTCATAGTATGGGATGGAGAATCAAAATCAAGTGAGAAAGTAACAAATTTAATGCATAAAAAGCTGTGGTGCACATGGTCCCTCATGGGCCGCCAACAACTAAAGCCAGGAAAATGAAGGTTTCGACACAAGTTCAACGGACATTTTCAACATCAATCGTGATAGCCATACCTCTTCTTCATTCATCCGTAATTTTGCACTTCAGTCCTCATAAAATCAAATTCTTTCGCTCGATTTCTCCATTTCTTCGGGGCTATCTCCAGCTTCCTCGTAGCCAGAGCTCCCTACGTTTGCGGAAGATTTCTCCTTAAGTATACATTGCTCAAGGAATTTAAAAAGCTGCGTACTTTTATTTTCACCTTGTAATCTTCCGCTAAATATTATGATAGATAATGTTTCACAATATTGCTGGTGCCAAACAGGTGCCTCGTGAACTCGTCAATTATCCGTCGAAACTGCTGGAATATCAAACAAACTTAAGTATTCATATAGAAATGACGTTTTGATCTCAATTCGAAAGAAACGCCGACGTAGTCTCTTACGATACAATTTACACAGATGGGTTTTCCATGAAAGGTGACAATTACATTGATTAAAAATTTTGTTAGTAGGCTATTGTGTTGTAGAGTACGCTACCGGTGAATCATTCGCACAGTAACGTTTGCGTAACAAGTACGCGCCTGATAACAGATTTCAAGATCGTGATGATATATTTCTACTCGCTTCATTGTATCAATGAAGTATATGAAAGTTGCTACCCGGGACACTCATCAAACTGACCATTGTCAAGCTTCTGTGCTATCTACAGGTGCAACCAAGTTTAGAAGAAAAAAATCTTCCGGGAAATTAACCTCAATGCCTTGGCATTGTTCCTCATCCACTCTCTGAAGAGTGTTAGATAACCTAATTTGTCACAGTGGAGAGTTACAAAGTTTATTGATAGGATTGTAAAATTTATCGAATGTCTGTCTCCTAACGTACTTCATTTACTAGTATAAGAATCATGAGTCATGTTTAACGACCACTCCTACAGTTATAAAATGAGTTACTAAGCAGTTTACCAAGGCTGAGATGGAGGTTTAGAATAAAATTGAGACTTGAAATAGGTGGAGCAATGGTTTTATCATTTCGTCTCTACTAAGAAAAAATACGGAGCTGAAATATCAGAATGGCGATAAAACTGGAGATAAGAGAAGAATCGGTGACGAAGAGGTTTGATAAAAATACCAGGAGTTTGATGAAAAAAGTCGTAGCGCGTTTGAGTGGGTGAAAGTGTTTATGAATGAATTGGAGGCCTCAATAGACGTGGGTGTGCCGCATGAAAGAACAAAGGAACAATCGAAGCCTCTGACGTGGATAGGCCATGCATTGAAGAAATAATGAAAAGAAAAGAGAAGGGACAGAATTGTAAGGGACTGCTGACGTAGGAAACTGGAAAAAGAATGTTGTGAGAAATATTATGAAGAAGAAAACTTCCATACGCTCTTCCCATCTCTTTCTTCGTATAACCTTTCCAATCTTTCCCCGCAATCGCTGTCATATTTCTTCTATCTGTGTTCCCTTTTGTAAAATGTATTACATTTTTACACATAAAATCGTATTTTCGTTTTCTTTCTAGGTCTGAAATATCATCTTTTACCTTTTCTCGCCATTTTTCTTGAGCTTAAGCTGATTCTTTTCTTGGTACATTGTTTAAATTACGATGAAAGCCATTGAGTGGCTATTGGCCTTTACTTGTAAATTTCTAATATCTCAACAAGATAGAAAGTTAATTATTCATAAAACAGAAGTGTAGAGAATACAGAGGTATAAATATTTGGGACATTAAATAATGGGACAAAGAACTGCCCTGAAGAGACAAAGTCAAGAATAGGACAAGCCAGCTCTGTTTTTATGACAATGAAAAATGTTTTCTGCAATAACGACACTAGCATGAACATAAAAATTAGACTTTTAAGATGATATATATTTTCTGTATTACTGTATGGTTGTGTATCATGGACGTTGAAGAAAACTGACTCGAGTAAGCTTGAATCCCAGGAGTTACGGATATATAGAAGAATTCCTAGAATAAGTTGGACGGTTAGAGTAACATTGAGGTAATGAGAAGGATGAAGAAAGGTAAAGAAATTAAGAAACACTACTAAAGAAAAAGAAAGAAAGAAAAGAAAGTAAAGAAAGAAAGAAACATTATTAAAAAGGAGGAAACTAAAATATTTTGGCCATATTATGAGAAATATTGACAACTTCAAATAATAATACAATGAAGAAGAAGCCGAGGAAAAAGGAGGACTTCTTGGATGGACAATATGAATAATTGGTATAATTGTAATTACATAGACCTATCAGCATATTCAAAATCGCCAGGATGATTGTCAACCTTTTTAGAGGAGATGGCACCTAAAGAAGAAGCAAATTTCTAAAGAGAGTACCGAAAATGTAGCGGCATGACGAGCTTTCTCAGCACAAAACATTACTAGTATGAGTAATGCAACCGACTTCAAAGAAACTTCAAAATTCTTAAAAGAAATCAAATGCTGTACATTTCTTAAAATTTCACGAGCCTTGGTATGATTGACGATTATCGGAAAGCTGTAAGCACTATTTGGATATGTTTCACGTCGTTAATCTACACAGTTAACTGTACGTAGACGCAACTACTCCATTTTGCAAAATATTAAAAATGAAGAAAGTAAAAGATTTAACTATTTACCGAAAATATCATCCATGAATTCTATTTCAGGATATGTCACTGATTAGGGCTGGTGCAGGAGTATCTGACGTCTCTAAACAAAGAAAATTTGAGCGGTCCCTCGAATACGCCTGATTTGCAGAAGTGCGTCGCAAAATCTGACGCCCCCAAATCTTAGCTCCCATATACTCCCCAAATCTTAGCCCCCATTGCTTAGGCTCGCCAAGTGATTAAAAGATTTCATTGATTAAGCATTCGCATTCCCCTTTAATTATTTCATTTAGCATTCGTGGCCACTAGGAACCCTCCCAGAGCTGCCTTCGCCTGCAGTTGCTGTTTTATCTCACCATATCACAAACCCGCAAACGATAACAGAACTGCCGGTTTGAAATGAACGCACAGCTTACCATCCTTTCATGTAGATGGCTGCTTCTTTCAGTTTGATTCAAAGCAACTTAGCCAGTGTACCTTAAATAAGATCTCGGTGGACGGCAAAATTTCCATAAGTTAAATTATATTATTAATTGTGTACCCTGCGTCATCGTGAGTCTTAACTTTCCTAAATATTAAAATGTTTAACGAAGAGCAATATACTTCTTCCATCTACAGTTACTGTTTTCCTCAGCACAAATTTGTATTTGGACTGATATCTGCTCAGGAAACAAAATTAGGCGAGGTTTTCATCAGTAAGAAAGAAAGAGGAGCAGGAAAAAGAAAAAAACTTGGAGATATTTAACTGTGACTAGTTCAACGTGAACGAATTAATTTAATTGGACGAATATCTCTTTGCTTAATTCTAACGTTAAGGATACTTGACGTTGAGGTAAGAACCGTCTAGCTATTCTTCACCAAGATTGACATCTGTTCAGGTAACTCCTGGCTGTTAGGAAACATGCTACACACGGATGAATAAACACAACCCACGACAACCAGGGGGCGTGAAACCATCATTGTAATTTCCCGGGAAAGAAAAGGTCCCTTGCAAGAACAGTCTAACTTGTATGCGCTATTGTGCTGAGAGCTAGGCTCCCAATCAGAACCGAACCGAAAACAAAAAAAAACATTTTTCGGATGGAAAACCGAACCCAAACAGAAAAAATTGAAATTCTAAAGCCAGAACAGAAACCATTATTTATTACTTTCCGATTTCCTGTTTTCAACTTCAACAAATGTAACTGAAGGAAGAATAATGAACCATAGTTTAGTTTAGTATAATTGAAAAAAGCTGGAAGTAAGAAATAACAAACTTTCAGAGGGATATTATATCACAATGGACAGAGCGAAATAAACCGGTTCAAATTGTTGCGACGCTGGCAGGAGAGAGACCGGAACTGAATCGGTATTTGCTTTTTCCGTTAAACCGGAACGAAAAATATAAGGGCTCGCTACTTTGGCCGAGAGATAGAAAAATGTAGTTGATTTTTATCTCCGCGATTCCTTCAAAGCGATTCCTATGAGTACCGATGTCTATTGCTTCTTTCTTCAACGTGTAGAGCGCAAATTCTGCTTCCTTATTATCCCAGTGGAAGGACAGTAGATTTTCTTACGGAAGTGCTGGGAACCAAGGTTGAGCTAGGTTTAAGATGCGTTTACTTAACCTCAGCTGACGGAAACTTAATGAGATAAAAAAAAGGATCATAAACAAGTATACATGCGCCACTATTATTCCTACACCCTGAATGAGAAAGTATATTAGATAAGTTTCCATAAAACTAAAGAACCTCTGTATGTGAAAGTATTTGTGTTATCAATCGAATTTACTTATACATATGGTATAGAAAGAGCCAGGAAACCCACAAGGAAATGTACCATATACGCCATCAAAAGCCGTAACTCTTGTATATTGAAACAGCATATTTCTGTCTAAAGTTATGAGTGTCAGTCTATAATTTGTAAGAAAATTATTTAGGCTGTTCTCTCATTTGATTTAAATATCGTATGACTAACAGGAGAAGAAACATTTCAAAGGACTGTGTTTTGTTAAGGACAAAGATAAATAATATAGAAGCCAAAACTAGGCTGTGTGTGTTTGTCTCAAAAATGTTATTTTTGAGGGAAACTTTTAAGGCAAGCCAGACCTTCCAACATTCCAACCGAAATGAATTCGGTCGAGTAGAAAGCATATTTGCGGGTGTCCTATTAAAGGATGACTTAAATGATCCTATAGAATTCTGCCAAATGCTCCACCTCCCCACCGGAGAAGATTTGCGAAGAAACTTTTCGAATAGAATCAAAGGACGACCTTGGCGGTAAAGGATGGTTGTACGAGATTAATCCTGAGTTATAAAGGCAATGCTGGAAAATGTTACACGTAAAGTAAACAAAAAAGATAATTTGAGTCGAAGAAAGAAAATCGTGAACGAAAAATTCCTGAAGGATGACACGAAAGAGAGCCCAAATTAGCATTTCGGTCAATGATGGTTCATTGCCGATTACTCTAACTGACGTAGAATCTTTTATGGCATCCTGGAAATGAAAAACAAAGAGATAAAGATAGTAAAAAATCGAAAGGGAAGAACGGACCTCAGTAACAGAAACTTGATATTTTGATGATGTTCATAATTTTCATCGAAAGAGTTACGCTTTATATACTTATAGAGTCAGAAATTCTATAATGTCTTGGACAGTATTTTATTAACAACTTTAACACAGTATTATATATGACCAAGGAAAGCCAACATATCTCGGATAGACTCTATTGTATGTAATCCTAATTTTTATACAAGATATAAAAAATAACAGATTCAACTAAATGCTTACGAAATCAACATTATTCATTATCTGAGACATTAATTAGAGATATTTATTAACTATAAATATCGTATCATAAACACGCCTAGGGGTTAGCTTGAATTTATTTATTTGCTCTTGAGTTATTACTTCGTTTTAACCCTCACTGTGAAGGAAATCTAATTAATTTAACAAAAGGTAATGGACATCATTACCAACTGATATTTTTCGTTTGCCAGTTTATAAATCACCGAAGCGTTTCTTCTTTGTTAACCATTTTCGATAAACTTTGCTTATTTTGTAATGACTACTGGAAGCATTCAAAATAAACACGTGACAAAGTTTTTTCGAAATCATAACTTAAAAACATGAAGAGAAGCACTAGCAGCTTAATCTTGTCGCAGAAAGCCATCTTTGTCACGCTATCGACGATACGCCAAAGATAATATCTGCAACAAGGGCAAGCAACGTATGTACAAGGCCATAAAAAACTCATTCGAATCACATACGGCTCAATTTGCTCTCTGCAACTGCATATTTAAATATGCTCCTATACAAAACTATAGATGAGTAGGTACATACCTAAAGCCATCAATTTTCTGTATGCATACCAGATCAAGCATTAGTTATTCGTCAAATTTCGTGTATCCTAATTCCAATGCCTACGATTCAGCAATTAATCAGTACGATACGGTACGGTAATCACTACGATTCAGTAAAGTAATCTAGCACGAGTTCGACAGTGATTTGTTTATTACAGTTATGCAAAAGTCATCCTCAAGATAAGAAATCCCAATGAATATTAAACATTCCAAATTTAAATTTAAAGAATGACGCTAATAAAAGGGTAACGTTCTTAATCGATGTGTGTTTTCAATATACAAGTAAAATTGCTGTTTTTAACGTGTAACATGCGAGCGTAATTCTTCGAAAGATGGCTACAACATAAATGCAATCAGTTACGCCAATATCGCCAGCATCTATAACGTAAGCCAAAGTGTAGAAGAGATATCTTGAGAACACATGAAAGATCTGTTATTTCCCAGCTATTTGACCTAAACTGAGGGCTTGAGGGTTCCTGTTACTATATATCGGTTTAAAACCTTTTAAAATTTACTACAATGTGTAGAAGAGATATCTTGAGAATACATGAAAGATCTGTTATCTCCAAGCTGGCCATTTGACCTAAACTAAGGGCTTGAGGGTTCATGTTACCATATATCGGTTTAAAACCTTTTTAAATTTAATCCTTTTAAATTTGTCTTTTGGTACATAATAGAGAAAAATACACCCTTCATTTATTTCTATCTCAGTCCTGCTCATGGCTGAAATACTGTGAAAACTACTGAGGCAGGGACGGATTTACCATTAGGCACTAGCAGCTAGCTGAGGTTCTCACCGTTAAAGGGGATGTCTAGTCTTTTTTACGGTGAAATATATCTTGATCGGACCTCAAAATGATCCTTGCGCCTAGGGCCTCTAATTGTCACAATTCGCCCCAATACTAAAATATGAATCATTGTTTAAGGAATTGATTAAGTTCGTTGAATAGTGTTCTTCGTGGGAGTAATTTTGTACTGCTGTTTGTGATGCTACACTTACGTTGACGTTTTTCTCGCGTAGAATATTGGCTCATTGAGGATAGCAAACTGTAACTACCTCCCTCTTCATGTGGCCTAGTAAACCTCATTCCCTTTCCAAAGCTATTGGTAGCCTAGAGGAGGGGATTAGGTTCAAACCGGCCTTCGGGTAAAACATTTTACAGGCAGGGACTTGTGAGTCCCCGAGATATTCTAAAGTATTATTTTACCGCCAGGAAAGAGATTGTAAANAAGAAAGGGCTCCTTCAACTCATGCATAGCTACCATTGGCAATTGATAGCTGTGAAAAGTTTGTAAAGATTCTAAGGTGATAGAAGGATTACCTTTTACCCCTTTCGCCTAGTTTTAGACCATTACCTGTAAAACTTACATCCGTATGTCATCTTAAGTTGATAGAATTCCTGAATCTGTCAACTGCCGAAGCAGCAAAATATTGTCATTGTCTTGCTAATCTAACTAATCCAAAATTTCTGCCTATAATCCAAAACTTTGCCGCACCAAGCAATGGGTACTTCCCTTCTGTTGTCAGGCCAGTCCTGAGTATTGAACCTTTATGTAAGGAAAAGGGTTTGATTAACGCTTCTCTTCCAAAGGGGTTTCCCTGGCTACTAAAATAAATGATACGATGTGAAATCGAATCGTCTTAAGTCAAGGCATTCCCTGAACAAATAGATATTTAGAAATTATTATGGTAAATTCTGATTTAATAATGAAAATGCTGGATGAATTTTCTTTACTACGATATTTTATATCCATTTACTTTTCATGTATACTCACGAATTGGCTGACTCCCGAATTTTTATTTAAGAATTTTCGTCTTCAGCTGTCTTTTATTTTCATTCTTTACAGATAATGGTAGCTATCGAATTAAATCGAATAATACTTTTCCCTCATATATCAATTGCAATTTCAATACATCGACTTTTATTATCTAAAGTGAGATTTTCTAAAAGTTGAACTCACTCCATAAATAAAGTATTTCTTTGACGGACTGCAAACACCTCTTCCAAGAATAGGTAAGATCTGAACATCTTAACTGACATATTGCATTTTAAGTCTGTCTTATACACTAGTATATACGATAAATTCTTTTTGACCCTTCATATAGGGGCCCCAATAAATCAATTGTCCGGCTCTCAGATAAACTAGATGAGGACCAAGTTGTGATCATGGGAATAAAGTGTACTCCTATGTGTATCGTAAAATATTCATTCCAAAAGATTGTGTATCCCCAACCCACATATCACGTCCACGTGCAAAAACCTCTTTTCTGGCAAACGTTCGTCCCACCCATAACATGAAGAGGCCAAGATGAGAGGAAGCAAAACTGGTATTTCGAAATGTTACCACCCGTACAGTTTTCCTTCCAACAATGAAATCGCTTGCTCAATATAATCATTATGTAAATTTATCGATTACATTCAACAAATTACTAAATCAAAATTGCTCAAATGCTAATTAACTAACATTGCTATAAAAATAATGACTACTAAATAGTAAAATCTGGTACTTGCTACGATCGATATTAAAGGTTATGGGTAAAGGTGCCACGAAACCAAACATTAGAACAAAAAAATATCGTATACATTAAAGCATAAAATACACTGACAAACTGATAGAGCTGAGAGCAAAAGTGAAATTTTCAAAGCGAAACTAAAGGATAAAATATTTATTAAATTGAATTGAAATCGATCAGAAAGTGTTCTATTATTTTAGAGAATTATTTTAATGGAAAATCATTAATGGACTACACAAATCTGACTGAAACATCATGGATTTCATTGAATCGTGCATTTCTAATCGCTTGAGAATGTTTTAACTTTTTCATTTAATTGTACACAGCTTTCTGCTTCAGATCCTTGAGTAAATTTTTAAAATTCAAGGAAATTAAATGATACACTAAGGTAAAATTAGAGCAGTGTATGCTGATAATCATGTGTTGTGTAATAATATTATAATTTAATTCATATTGAACCTGTCAAACCCGATCACTTATTTTCCCATTTTTATTTTTGACTGAGTCATGGGGTCTTTTATCTAATTATCAATATCAAGAAGAAAGAGACCTGCAGCCCTCCTCAAAGGCGAAAAACCTTTTGTCGAGGAAAGGAAGCGCGCAGAAGAGCTTCAGGCCACACCTGTGTTGCGTGTTGCATATACGTATGCTTTACAACATGATTATCAAACTAGGAGATGAGCTCAATGTCTTAAATAAAAGTAATTCTACTAAAAGTAGTTTTATTTTCTAAGGGGTAAGGCGATTAAGACCGAAGAGTAAAATTAAGTACCGATTCATGAGTTACAGCAAGCGTAGCAAGGACAGCTTCATGGTAAGACTGAAGGTTTTCCATTTCTAGGTTATATTTTGTCTCAGGTATCATACATTTTCTGCTGTTTTTTATTTCAGCACCTTTGGTATTGTTCTTTGAACAAAACAAGTCATTTTCTTTCATAAGTACTAAAAGTTTTTCCAGAAGTACTATAAAAATTCATATTGGCATAAAGTTTTTTCTTCCCTCCTTATAACCCCAGGGGTGTATTGACCGTGATATTAATCATTCTAGGTTAAAATCTCATCGTAAAAAAAAGGGATACGATCATTGGATTATAATGAGACTAAGGACATTCTTGCAGCTTTGAACAAAGATAGTTACCAAAAGTAAATTGAAACACTAAAAGAAAACCTGCTTTCGAAAACGAACATACGTGAGTCCTGGTATGCGATTTTTTTTAAGCCTGACCGATTTATGTGCATGAATATTTTTTAGAGTTCGACACCTTTAGTTATCATTATAAAAATAATATACCTCGATACGTCATGGAGGGGTCTAATATTTTAAGTACGTACTAAAAGCCGGATCTTTTGGTACTAATAAAATTGCAAATTTACTTTTACGATCAAAGAACGACGAAAGTGGACAAGCTCTTAACTAGTAGCTGTTCGTTAGGTTTCAGAATAAGTATTTTTAATTTCTCAGGTTCATATTTACACTCGTGGTGATAACAAATAAACCACAAAGCCACTCAAGAAAGTACATCCTAAAAGCTATTGTGGTAGTGTAAAATGACTTGGTCTCCCCAACATGTCGTTTAACGGATTGTACCCCGTACTTGATGTAGAAGAGTATCTATTAGTAAACACAGTACTTCGGAGTCTAAATTTTGCGTCGTAAATTTAACGGGGCCAATGTTAATGGGATGCTAGAGAGTTGATGTTGATAACGCATTGATGCCTCGCTCTTGGTTCTACGACGAAAGCTTTTTCAGTCACCGTCACGTTTTGACGTCTTGTGTTACTCCAATGTCAAGTTTGAATGAATAACGTCAAAGGTAAAGAATACAAATAGATAAGCGATGATGACGGAATCCGATTTTCACGACGCTTTCGTTTTTATATCTGTATTTTTCTTAATGAATCTTCTAACAAATCTTTCCATTGATGAATCAGGAACAAAGTGCTCCATGGTGTAAAGGAATTCCATGCTGCCTAATAGCTTTTTATTCGCTGTAAATTTAGTTCAATTCTCTAATCTTAAGCTTCATAAATGAAGTGAAAAAAGGCACATTTCTGTCGGAAACTGTCTCAGAAAAGAAAGGCCATTCGCTGGAGATTATTTGGATACGCCTTTGTGGTGAAAGTAATAGTTCTCCAAAGCATAAGCTTGCCTAGATGAGACACCTTTTCAATTGTAATAGTATAATAAATGATAGTACTGCCTTTGCTTGACGGATGGTATATTTATCAGCGGTCTTTCGTGCAGGAAAGAGGAAATGTATCGTTAGTTTACCTTTGCCTCACTCTTCTTCTTGTTTTGAAAATAGTGAGATACGAATAATGGCGTTCATTCTAATCTTCTTGTTGAATGTTATGAAAAGTGTTATTCACAGGGTTATTGTGCTGCACGTACACATTCCTCTCATATCATTCTGACTCACTAAGGAAAGCAAACTAAATCACAGTTCATTTTGCTTAGTAAGCCTAATTCCTCTCCAAAGCGTATTGAAGCTAATGGGGCCGAGATTGAAGATCCAACCAACCTTCTGGATCATGACATTACGAAATTAAGGCATTGAAACAAACTTCGACGACAAAAATGTAAGCTTAGAATGCAAAGTTTCTCGACATCCAGTTAATTAGTACCTTTAATTAACACTAAACGAGAATCTCTTACTTACTTGGTTATTAAAATTCTCACCTCCCTTTAAAGAAGCCTTGATGACGCCTGGAACCCAGCATATCTCTGTCGGACCCTGATAATTAGCCATTAATTGGCTTTTATAGAAGCGTTATAATCAGCAAGTTTCAGCAGAACTGCAGCGAAAGCAGTGAATGAGCGCTAGGGCATACATATAATACATCAGCTGCTTCATTCCACCGAAACTGATCTAGGGACGAGAACAGCGCAGTGACAACCGGCAATTCTTTTAGCGCGCTTAGTGCAATCAAGTCGTTAATCATCCTGGAGAAAACCGAGCATCGTATTAGCGCAATTAGAGCAATGAACACGAAGAAAGAGAGTGTCGGTCTTTAGGGCAAGCGGCTCTAACCTTTCCATTACGACGCCATAATACTGTTAACACACGTCCATCGACCAAACGAATGACACGAATCTTGCTGAAAACCTAATTTGTAAGATTGTCCCTTTCTGAAAGCTATTGAAATGAACACCGTTCCTCAAGTTAAATGTGAAAAAAAGGGATTAGAAAGATAATTCCCTGTTGTCGCAATTCAACGAGTTCTAAATCTAAATTGTGCCATCGAAAATGTTTTCATCCTGTTTAAATTAAAATGTTTAGGGACCTAAAAATGTTTCTCGGGCAGTTCAATTATCCATTTTCAGCTGCCGTGTAGGAAATAAAAATTCAATTAAGATCTCAACCCTCCATTTCGATGAACTTTGAATCGAAAGTTTTAATAGCACTAGGAAATAGCCTCCGATTTCAAAAACGTTATAATCCTGATTTTATAGACTTTGAAGATAGGGTGATTGATTGAGAGAGAGATGGTTCGATTTAATGAAAATATAGAGAAAAATTGTTGAAAGTTCACGAATATACGTAAATTTTCTGTTTGAAACGACTTTCTATTATCAGATATTCACAATGATGAGATAGGATTTTCTTTATTCGGTCTCTTCTAAGTCCTTTAGTGAGAGTAATTTTGAAAGCGAGTCGTATTTCCGTTTTTCAAAAACGGCATCTAATGATAGTAAAATGTTCATCCCATTTTCTTTAAAAAGGAAATTGCTTCAAGAGAACTAACATTCTGCTTTGATATGAACGCTTCAAAACGAATTATTATTATTTTTACTATAGATTTTTTATTTCCAACATCACGAAATTTATTATTATTAACATTATGTATATACTGTATACTAAATTTTGCTTTATTTCGGAGATCTAAATCATATTTCGTATAAGTGTTAGATGATGATTTTCTAGAGTCGTACTCGTAAGGATTACTTCCATGGGTAATATGTGCTTCCCCTTAGCGCATGGGGGAACCTCTGGTTTCCATACTGAGATTTCGTTTAGTACATACGCTCGATGACGCCAATTTGGCTTCCAAACAAGAAAACCTGGCAATTTTTGGAGGGTTTGTTAATGAGAAACGCACGCAAGTGTAGCCTAAACTAATATTCAGGCGATTTCACACCAAACACGGGTAGTTAAGTTCACCGCTAGCAAGATACGCTTTAATATGTGTACTCCTTGGTTTATTACCTTGGAAACTACTCTTCCGAATGTCGTAGGTACCAAGTTAATACCCAAATATTTAGCGAAAGAAAATAAAGTTTAGTCATTTTGAATGACAGCATGTTCGGGTAGGAATAAAAATATTCGGCGCGGGATATCGAGATGTGAAGGCTACTTTTCTTTCCGATAGATGGACATAGCTGCTTGGTCACAGTATCCTTATCGCGACAGCGGATGGAAGTTCAATTTCTCCAGTCAACTGACTGCATAAAATATCCGCAACATTTGAATCGAAGAAAAGACGACTCTAAAAATATATTTATTTCCAATTATTACAATTTTTTTCGCTCATAAACCCCAAAAGAATATCTCTCTGACGCGATAAAGATATAAGATTCTGATGCAATGCATTGGAATGGTGGTTGAATGACAGAAATATCTGAAGTAGGTACATAAAATGAAAAGAAATTGTTGAGCTAGTAACAAGGAGCTATGAACGCAATGAATTCCAAAAAAGGATTTTGATTTATTGATACCCTCAAAGGAAACGTGTTATGCGAAAGACGATTTTTGTAAAAGAAACATTATAACAAATATAATTACGTTTCATAAAGAATGATATTTCAAATCTTATTTTGGGCGGTTATAAATATGGTATACTAGGAAGTAGTAAAAATGTTATAGCTAGGAACATTACAGCCAGCAAGATGAGATTTCCTAACATATCTTTCCTAATTTTTGCAAACACTCATATCTGATTCTCGTGATTTCGAATATATTTTTGGAATCATGATATATTTCCGCAACTTACACATGATCATTCATCTTGAGATTCTTCTATTCATTGAAATGAGTGAGTGTAGGTGTATTTCCGTCTTGCTTGTTACATTCAGCGGCTAAGACTCTAATATATTTCGAACAGTGTAAGAAGAGCTATTTCGTTTTTTCGGTAAGAATACGATCGGTCCCTCCGATTAAAGTAATATTCGATTACTTTTCTACTCAGTTCGAGTGTTACAGTTCAAGCTGATTCCCACTTTACAATTGGCAGATAGGATATGATTCAACGCGGCATTTAAAAAATTGTTTCCATAAATCAAAAACCTCGTATTTTCACTGCTATATACAGAAATGGAAACATCTATTGATATTATTAAAAAGAATTATCTGCATATATGGAATATCTGATGAAATATCGTTCCAAAAATGAATTTTTGTGGACGAAATAAAGTTATATATGGAAGTAAAGTCATGATGAATAATTGACGCTTTAAACTATCTGAGGATATCTCTGTACATTTTCAAACTTGACCTTTCGACTATAGTTACATAGTTCTGAAAAGGTAGTTGTCTACTTCTAGTCACGCAAACCTGCACCTATAAGGTACTAAATATGTAACTAAGGAGGCGCTTGCCCACAATTCGAAATGAAAATTCACCTTATGAGTTATTTTCACCCAGTAATGAACCAATCCCGAGAATTTAAGGACCCAATAAATCTCTGTCAGATATTTATCTCTTTCGTCCTTTCGAGCAAACGTTTTGAGTGCAAGCTAAGGAAGGGACAGATGAGTACAAATCACGCGACTTTCATTAATATCTTTCCATTTAAAAATGTGCTTTGAGAAACGGAATTCCAAAGGTCAAAGGATCGAACGTACTGACTGTAATACCACTTGGAGCAAAAAGACTCGTTCGGGTTCAAGTCCACAGGAAAGATTGAGGAGATTCTCTTTTTAGATCGAATGTCTTCTAATCTCGAGGTCAAACGGGTCAAATGATTTTCGAACGCCGTCATAAAAAGATCTGGACACCGAAAAGCTGAATGCAGATATGACAGGGCGCCAAAGTTGCATTGCGCAATAGAACATTTCGCTGTTCAGATTTTAATGCACTCATCTTCAGTTGGTAGATTTTCTCGTTCCAATGTGCTCAAATTTTTTGCGTCATTAAATCTTTATGGAAGCGTTCCCCATTTCATTTTACTATTTTGCTGCCGGAATCCTTACAACTTGAAATAGAAAAGGAAGAAAGAAAAGCTTGTCTAAAATTTGAAAATTAAAGCGCTAGTAAATGCAGGTAGTAATAAAATTAGCTGTGTCGACGTAAATTCCTTTAATAGAAGTAGGAGCCCAAGGTATTTTGACGCCCCAAGGGAGGAGTGGTGGCAGGCGTTCTATTTAGTTGTTTATTTGAGATTGCAACCTTCCTAGCAACTAATACTGAAGAGTTGTTTCAAATAAATAAAATAATAAAATTTTCTCGTAACACAATAGATTTACAGAGGATTTTTTCTATTTAATTACATAGAAATAAAGAAAGGGCTCCTTCAACTCATGCATAGCTACCATTGGCAATTGATAGCTGTGAAAAGTTTGTAAAGATTCTAAGGTGATAGAAGGATTACCTTTTACCCCTTTCGCCTAGTTTTAGACCATTACCTGTAAAACTTACATCCGTATGTCATCTTAAGTTGATAGAATTCCTGAATCTGTCAACTGCCGAAGCAGCAAAATATTGTCATTGTCTTGCTAATCTAACTAATCCAAAATTTCTGCCTATAATCCAAAACTTTGCCGCACCAAGCAATGGGTACTTCCCTTCTGTTGTCAGGCCAGTCCTGAGTATTGAACCTTTATGTAAGGAAAAGGGTTTGATTAACGCTTCTCTTCCAAAGGGGTTTCCCTGGCTACTAAAATAAATGATACGATGTGAAATCGAATCGTCTTAAGTCAAGGCATTCCCTGAACAAATAGATATTTAGAAATTATTATCTAACTAGTAAACGCCCGCGTCGAGCATGACGGAAGATAACTTATTTTAAAAATATATCTGTAATTGTATACACATAGTCTTCCTTAGTGTCAGTTGTTGGTCTTTAATAATATGATTATTACCGGTGTATTTCGACTGGATCACGTATAATCTTCTTTGAATTCCAACACGCAAAATATTTTCCACTAACAAATTAACGTTTAGTTTCATTTAAGGTATAAGATCCAGTTTGGTAGGGAAATGTTTATACTAAAACATGTTTCTTTGTCTCGTCTAACTTCTTAAACGATGCAGCTTTTCGGCCGAAGATATTTCACCACGATGCACACCTCGATGTCAGCACGAAAACTGCGTAAAGAAGAAACGACGATCCAAGTGAGCGTTAAAAGACATTGAGTTGTGACAGTGTCTCCCTTAAAGAAAAGAATACCGTCAATCTTCCATTCCACGCTGTAACGTATCGTAACCAGCTCTTTTAATTGAATCGCTTCCCGAAGAATTTTCTTGAACTATAGAGTGAAACCAAGAGATGCGCTCTAGCAATTACTACACAAAGGATATAAAAGAGTTTGAGAATAACGACCGGAAAGTATAAAATAATATCAGAAATAATAAATCCAAAAATAACCGGCAAAATTTCTGCAAAACTTCTGAAATGGAGAAACTTTAATTTAACATTTACGTTCATATGAAACTGATATTCTGTTATTCGTATTCCGCGAATTTCATCGTTGCTCCCTGTTTAACATATTTAAAGGAAGCACGAAACGAATCTATTGTATTTTCATTTTTTCTCCGCCATGGAAAAGATAGATAAAACATGTACTCAATACTTTCTTGCGGACTTAATTAATTCTAAATTAATCTCACACGATGCATTTTAACTTAAGGTAGCTTTTACGGATTCATAGCCGATGGATTTCTTTCAAAATTGAAAAAAGTATCAAATCAAAAGAATTCCTAGAAATAAATAAAAATCTTTAAAAATGCTAATATTGTACTTTCTCATGATTATGCTAGATATAACATATTTCCTCGACATTGTAAAATGGTTTAATACCGAGAGTGTTCATTTAGAAATCATTACATATCTGAACATAGAAAATAGTTCAGAAGAGTGAGACTACGGACTAATTTGAGAGAATTTGACGATGCAATGATGACGAAATATAGGTCCTGAATCAAGGTTTGGGCAAGAAAAAATATTATTGATAAAGAAATGTGAGGAAAGAAAATACAGATAACGGATACGCACGACTGAAAGGACGTGAAACTTTTTCCGAGAAATTGGGAATGATTCAGAGCGCGAAGGAAATGGGAGTTATCAAAACAGTGGCAATCGAAAAGACGGCATTGTAAACAACAATGTTGAAATAGATGGGAATTCAACGAGTAGGTGGACAAGAGTATTTTGATTTTTTGGGACCATAATTGGGCAATCCTCCATCTAATGCGATGCTAAATCTGAAAAAGTTTCCTGAAAAAAATTAACTGTTTCTGAAAGGCAACGATATGATACGACAAAAATTGTATAAATAAATTGTTATAAATGTACGAGATGGGGATAGTGAGAACTACTGTAGCGGTGTTAATTTTAAATTCATTCTCTATCAGGAAGTTAGTGAATTCCATCACTGTCATAAAGAAAGGCACTCCTTATATGCCTTTATTATGGTACATATGGTATCCTCAGGTACTTTTGTGCCCTCAGAGACTGTTAGACCTCTTCAGGAATGCTTCTAATGTGTGAATGGTTGTGCAAGTAGTAACATAGTCTTATCTTCTTCAGAAAAAAACATGAGTCATAAAGAGGTACCATATAAGCCTAAATTCTAAAATAATGGCATGCGAAAGGTAACAGTTACTGAACGATTGTAACAGTTTTCTGCTGCTTTGTACGGATTTATAAGCGTTGATTTTCAATTTGATTTACTAACATGCCCTTTGTGCAAAGAAATCATTGTCGTAAACCAATTTCTTTTTCAGAACCCAGACGAGAGAGACAAATGAAGGTAAAATCAATGAGATGATATCTTCAATGAATTATGAACTATTCTCACGGCTTGAACTGCAATCCATGAGTCAGTTTGCTACTTCTAGCGTTAATGTGTGAAGGTATTTGCGAAAGGATTTTCTCGTCATTTCAAAACGCTGTAAATTCTGAAAACAGAATTTATAATACCAATCTCTGAGGAGTTCATTCACAGCAGGACGGAATAGTACACATCCCTCCATTGCCTACTTTCCAATATGTTAACACCCAACCTCTAATGCAAAACTTGAATCACTCAGCACTGCCAATGGAAACTGAAAATTATTTCTGTACCAACTTTCTAATAGTGAAAGATTTAAAATTTCATTACTCATAAGTCCTCTTACGTTGGATCTAACAGATGGGTAATAATATAGAACGACTCTCAGAACTTAAATGTAAGAACGTATGTGTTGCAAGCAATAACCAATGTCCCCCAACGGATATTTCCACCTGAAAATTTTCATCATCCTCCATCACCGCACTTTAAGAAAGTTGTTTGATTAGCTGTCTTATCAACACCTGCTACTATTATATTCTATCAATTGATAGAATCTTGAATTGATTGTCTGATAATTCCAAAATTACCATGGTTATTTGATTTAATTAATAAAAAATGGTAATCCCCCCATTTTCTCTAAATANTTACACAAGAGAGGCCCTTCTATGAACAAAGAATCATGAAGGTCACTGAATGATGACCAAGGTTAATTTGGATCAAAAGACTTCCAAGACCAGGGTAGCTTCTAGATTATTCCTAGAAAATGAAAAATTTATTGCCACAAGTTAAGCCGTTTTCTTACACAGAAAATCACACCAGCAAAAAAATGCACCACTCTGGGAGTACACTGTGCAAATTCATTTCTTATTGTAATGATAGAATTTTTCAGATTCAATGAATGCTGCAATCATTCATCTAATTAATATCATATATACACTGGACAAACACTGGATACACAGGAAGAAACTGATCCTATTCTGGGGAGACACTTTCAGTATATGTATGTACTACTTTCAGTGTATGTATGTACTACCTTCAGCCAAACAATACATATGAAGCATATTAATGGTATTGAGTCAGCAAGCTCATGAACATTCCCACTTTAATTTTCTCTTTCCAGACCAACTTAAATTGTGTAACACATTGTTTTCCACTAAAACTTTTGATTCTTTAGTTGTCATTTGTTTCTATACTGGACATAAACACCTTAAATGTTAGTTTTCATACTGTAATCAGAAAATTATTAACATATTTCTTGGCAGATATCAAGATATCTTGAAACATGTTTCACTTAATTTAGTCATACAGGGGTATGGTAATAACAAAAAGTATATCATCATGGATTGGAAATTTATCCAAACAAACTCTATAGGTTCATAGGATATTTTACTGGAAATTGATTAGCTTGAGATTTGAATGTAATCTAACCAATATACCAACCATACACTCAATCTGATAATGAATCAATCTTGTTGCTAGATGTACCAAGAGATCAGCATCAAAATTTATCTTCATCTAAAGCTATTGGGTGTCTTTCCACTTTTCTGCCCTTCTTTGCACCAATCTTCATCTCCATGTATTTAACTGTCTATCGTTTTTATCCTTATCATTCCTCTTTTTACAGTTTCCTCTGACATACCCTCTCATTTCATGTTTTTCAGAAAATAGTTCCTCCTTCACACAAGCAAAATTGAATTTCTGTTCCTTTCCTGGCTCAATTTACCAAGTATTCTTTTTTCCATCTTCTCTGATATCACATTATTTCTGATTTGCTCTATTTTCTTTCCACCATCTCTGTCCATCCACCAGCACCAATTTCAAAAACCTCAATTCTTTCCCAGTCTTTAAGCAATATTGTCCATATTTCCTGGTCTTTATTAAATAACCTGCATTACAAGAAGTTAAAATTCAATCCAGTTCCCATTCTTTTGCAAGATATCAATGCCACTTAAACTGGCAAAACAGTTACAGTATTCAGAATAAGACTGCAGATGAAAAGAACCTCTGAGGTGCTCACCTTTAGGACTTAAGTAAAGAGAAAGTAAAATAGTTACTTTGAACATAATCTTTATTTGATTTGTGTAAATATGTGATAAGAAATAGGTAAATATATAATTGAAATTTAAAATGCAATGCAACTTGAAATAGTAACAAATCATCAATTTAGACAGCTTCTATCTTTCACGTGAGTAAATAAATATAAAATGAATTATCAAACTTCATGAGCACTGTATGATAAATATTTTATAACAATTGCTAAAATTCACCTCCCCCCATTTTCTCTAAATATTTCCTAAATTCTCTATGAAGTTTTAGAGATAATTTTTAGTAGCATAACTAGAAAGCGCTCAAAATCATTTCAAAGAATAGGTACAAATTGGAATAGTTAACATCTTCAAGAAATTTTCTGCAGTAAAACTCTTAAATTTCCATGAAGTTATAAAGTAAAAATAGAATTTAAGAATTGTAAGAGGAAGGTGAATAAGAAAATACTCCATTAGTTTGAAAAACAACCGGCGTCGAATTGAAAGAATCTTCAAAACTTGAAGAGAAACTTTTAGATTCGACCCTAACCCACTATTTAGTTGGGTGAATTCAAAATATTTACTGCGCCCCGCTAACTGCGTTGTTGATGCAACTTAGAGAGTTAGGCAAGGCCTCACGTGTCATAGTTAAGGGAGCGATGTTTTAGATCAATAGTTTCCTAATTCTAACGAGCCACCGCCTCCTAGGTTCGTTGAACTTGTCTTTAGGGCCCCGAAACATAACCTATCCATAACGGGTGACTTTTCATAGATGGCATAACCCCTAGGGAGCAGATCCGTCCATTAACGGAAATCTCTATTATAGATAACGCTAGACTCAGAGGGCTTTTCACGACAAATGCGTAGATTCTATCACGAAATAAAAAAATCGGTCAATGAAATCGGAAGCTAGAATTAGAGAACGACGCAGCTACGAAACTAAAATGTCAAATATTCATACCATAGAAAGTAGGTCTAGAAATAGGTTTGGTACAACTAAAATAGACATAGAAGTCCGGTTTTGTTTGCTTGACCATCTTCAAGATATAAAAATAATTCTTTCCTTTCTTTAATCTCTTATTACACGATCTGGAACTTTCAGCAGGCTAAAGATAAACCGATATAGAATTGAAATAATGAAAAGCGTACGGATGTCTACTAGGATGGTTTTGATTCCTTCCACATATTGAATAGATATTACATACGAGCTGTTGATAAGAAACGGCCTCAGATGTGAAATCACCCTAAGGAAACAATCGCTGCTATCTTTACAGCTTAAATTTTCTTCTTTTGAGTTATCGTCGGCGTAATTTATTTCATAACGTTTTATTTGTCACAAAACCACCAAATCGTAACTCTTTCCCCTTCGACTCACGTGTACATAAATAATCTCGACTTCGTTAATTATAACGTAAGTTGCAAGCATAATTTGTTTCTTTATTCTGCTTTAGTGCAACTTTATTGATGGATACCTCAAAAACTTCATCAATTGAACTTACTTAGCACCCCGTTGATCCTATTTACACACTATAATATCGTCACATTTTCAGTTGTTTCAGTTTGAGGCGTTCATACAATTTCCCGAATTTAACTTTATGCTTTCCTTTCCACCATAAGGAAGTAGGCTCAACCTTACTGTTTGAAGCCGGCCATGCTGTAGACTCTATGATGAAATCGCTAGAAATGGGAATTGTTTACGATAACTTGTCGGGTTGAATGGTTAGTTACGACTTCTTATGTTAGGCATAGGATGAAAACACACGAACACATTTATGCGCAGATTCGTAAACAAAGTAATATGGTGAGATATTGTATTAAGGCTGCTCGTGAAATCAATTAAAGGGAAAAACAGTGCATCCATAGGATAGAATCTGTTATGTAAACAGAACAAAAAACACAGCGGTCGATGACAATATTTTACTTAATCACGTGAGTCGTAATTCGTCAAAAATATTCAGCGTAGGCAGCGGTGAGCGGAGTCTATTTCCTTATCGATTTGCGTAGGTTTGCGCAATAGCCTGGAACCTTCTATTGAAGTAATTAAGATCATTTCAGGCAAAGAAAACCTCCTCCCTGAAAATCGAACACATAAACAAGTTTTATGAGTGAAAGTATTTTCCATCAAAAGCGTAATTTTCTTAGCTCATTTTCTCGCCTTCTCATCCCACTCCACCCCTTACCCATTCTCCTCTTCCTTGATAAACCGTCGGTCTGTCTGTCTGTCGCCATTCGCAACGTGACCGACTCCTATTGGTGCATTTTATTGAGCACCGTTGCGAAACTACAAATTTTCCCGAACTTCAAAAATTCCATAGCTTAAGTCCACCCTAATTCGCAAGCAAAAACAAATCCAACAGAAGCTCGAAAATAATTGTTTGTCAGATGCCATAATATTGCCATTCTAGAATTTTATAACGATATGACTCGATTCAAACTATAATGTGAATGCAAGGGAATCGGCTGTAGGAAGCTACGTCTTCACTTGAAGATGACTTTCGAGCTAATTTTAAGAGGAGAGCGGAATAGAGTACTCACCAACTACAACTCCATCGAAGACAGAACTCTGTCCAATGACATCTCAATTTAGAGTCCGCGGGGAAGCGACCACTGACCGCTGACCTTCGAGGAAAAGCCGCGGGTCGAGCCTCTACCGATAATCCCGCGAATGTGAGGAGTCACTGTCACTTAATACAGATATCTAACATTAGATGATGCATCTAAGAATTGTTAACAAGAGAATTTGCGAGGAGACAAATACAGGAAAAGCATAAAAAATATAAAAGCATCTCTTTGACCTCTTACATTAATCAGCTTTCTGTCGTCAAGAGAGATGCTGTATGGCGAACATTTGCTTTTGCACAGTGACTATTCAATTAATTTTGCGAACATAAATTTTTTAATGGATAATTAATGAAAGGGTTCAATGGATATGGGAATGAAACGCGGATTTGGATAAAATTTTGGGGGATATAACAAAAATCACCTCTTACGATTTCAGTATTATGTGGAAAATTTTATTCGGGGTGTTTAAGCTATCCGGGAGACTAAAAAGTTTTGCTTGTATTCGTATCTTCCTTGCGTCAAAACTTTAAAAAGTTTCCATAAGAATGCCTGGTTCTGTGATGTGTTAGAAGTTCTGCTTTTTAAATAAACTTTATCTATTTCTCTTCGCACACTCTGGAAAAGTCTAACCTGATTGAGTTTATTTCTGAGGTCATTTATTAAAATCTTCCGCGTGTGCTTCCGCGGCCGTCCCTAGGAATTACGGGAATTAATTATGAAAAATATTCACATAGAATTCATGAAATCAGATTTCGGCCGATACTGGGTGTTCCAAATTCGAGGGATGCAATTGTCCCCTTTCCTGCACCATCCGGCTGATTTTCGTGAGAAGCGAAAGAAAAGGTTCAGATAAATGGGGAGGGTAAAAAGACACCTTCACCAGCTTTGCCTCGTTCAACAAGTAATGGAAATGTTGCAAAATCTCCCGTTAGACAAGAAGAATGGAAGAAAAGGGAATGGGTTCTGGGAAAGAGAACCTGCCATAAAAAAAACTAAACGACCTTTCTTCCTAAGAATCCTCGTATCCTTTGGACGAGAAAATCTTTTGTTGTTCATACCAACTGATGGTAACCATCCAATTCTTCCTCCGTAGGTTTGGAAAAGTGGTAGTTCCTAAATAGGACAAGGCACAGTGAAAGGAATAGAACAAAAGAAGGGGTCGGGACAGGCCCAAGGTGATTTGGTCAGGGGCTCATGCAGGCGCCCCTTTCCGTAGAAAGACTAAAAAATAACCATACTTTTTAAATTCTCCTTTTATGAGAGATATCTCATGGCTTTGATTAAAATTAATTTAAAATTTCAGTAATGTTAATTAAGATCTCTTTAATATTACAACTCCAATTATTATCAAAACTAATAAAATATACCAATAGAACGTAAATTCAGTCTGAAATCGGTGATTATTTTTGGTTGCGCAATTACGATAATTCATGAAACGTTTCTTTCGAAATTAATTCTACAAAAATTCACCGAATACTTCCTAATACGCACCATTTTCATTCTGCTTGAATGTATATTTCCGCTGGCGATCTAATGCCAGTTCTTTAGAAAATTCTTAAACTGATATTCATCTATGCAATGGAAAAAACCCACAAATTGTTATAGAACTGGTTTAACTATGAAATTATTGAACATAAAAAACATAAATTGAACACATTATTCGCGCCTCGATAAAACCTCGGACAATCGACATGTGCCCCCCAAACCTTGTCGCTCCGGGCGACCGCTCGCCTCTCAGGTCGGTCCTGAAGAGGTGCTTGGGTAAATAAATGAGAAAAACACAGAGTGAGATGCTCATATCATCTATTTTATTACGCCAACGATGGTATTAGTAAGTTGTAACTGACGTAAATAAACGTTCATTGTCGTTTTTAATTAACAGAATTCACGTTTATTTCACGACAAAGATAGTACATACCGTCTAAGTTCCGATTGCGCGAAAAATTCCTTCAAGTACCACTTTCATCAAGCGTGCCGTAAATTCCATTCATTCCATTCTTATCTGTCACGGAAAACATAAATATGGATATATTTACGTTTTATTTTAGACGATAGGAGAAAAATTATTTCTCGGAAGAATAAGTGTTTTGGGGTTCCATACGAGTCTTA
This sequence comes from Ladona fulva, assembly GCA_000376725.2. NCBI lineage: Eukaryota > Metazoa > Arthropoda > Insecta > Odonata > Libellulidae > Ladona > Ladona fulva. The sequence continues at coordinate 1,138,455 of KZ308189.1, forward strand.
AATTACAAGTCACTATCTTCTACCTTTTCCATACAGTAGTAATAAAGAAAACTCAGGACTTGAGCGCTCTAGTTCTTTGCTTACCTCGCTTACAGCCGGTTCTATCGGCTCAGATCTTCTATCAAGTATTATTTTTGTTTGCCAGAATTATTTAGCTATTTATAAGACAGAAACTTTTGGAAACAGACAAATATTCTAGACAGGACTAATGCTGCTACCACTTTGAATACGAGGAAGCAGAAAGGATCTGAGGTCAATTATAATGTAAAGCGTCTTCTGTTCAAGAATGATTCTTCTCTGTTAAATGGTGTCAACTTGAATGATTCTAAGTAAAACTACTTATTTACTCTTTTCGAAGGTGGTCTGAAAAATCGAGGATAATAAATGTTATTTGGGTATGAATAAAATGGATTAGTATAGGATATTCATATTAGTATAGTACTACATATACTTTAAACCAGCACCTTATTCAGTTTTACACAAGAGAGGCCCTTCTATGAACAAAGAATCATGAAGGTCACTGAATGATGACCAAGGTTAATTTGGATCAAAAGACTTCCAAGACCAGGGTAGCTTCTAGATTATTCCTAGAAAATGAAAAATTTATTGCCACAAGTTAAGCCGTTTTCTTACACAGAAAATCACACCAGCAAAAAAATGCACCACTCTGGGAGTACACTGTGCAAATTCATTTCTTATTGTAATGATAGAATTTTTCAGATTCAATGAATGCTGCAATCATTCATCTAATTAATATCATATATACACTGGACAAACACTGGATACACAGGAAGAAACTGATCCTATTCTGGGGAGACACTTTCAGTATATGTATGTACTACTTTCAGTGTATGTATGTACTACCTTCAGCCAAACAATACATATGAAGCATATTAATGGTATTGAGTCAGCAAGCTCATGAACATTCCCACTTTAATTTTCTCTTTCCAGACCAACTTAAATTGTGTAACACATTGTTTTCCACTAAAACTTTTGATTCTTTAGTTGTCATTTGTTTCTATACTGGACATAAACACCTTAAATGTTAGTTTTCATACTGTAATCAGAAAATTATTAACATATTTCTTGGCAGATATCAAGATATCTTGAAACATGTTTCACTTAATTTAGTCATACAGGGGTATGGTAATAACAAAAAGTATATCATCATGGATTGGAAATTTATCCAAACAAACTCTATAGGTTCATAGGATATTTTACTGGAAATTGATTAGCTTGAGATTTGAATGTAATCTAACCAATATACCAACCATACACTCAATCTGATAATGAATCAATCTTGTTGCTAGATGTACCAAGAGATCAGCATCAAAATTTATCTTCATCTAAAGCTATTGGGTGTCTTTCCACTTTTCTGCCCTTCTTTGCACCAATCTTCATCTCCATGTATTTAACTGTCTATCGTTTTTATCCTTATCATTCCTCTTTTTACAGTTTCCTCTGACATACCCTCTCATTTCATGTTTTTCAGAAAATAGTTCCTCCTTCACACAAGCAAAATTGAATTTCTGTTCCTTTCCTGGCTCAATTTACCAAGTATTCTTTTTTCCATCTTCTCTGATATCACATTATTTCTGATTTGCTCTATTTTCTTTCCACCATCTCTGTCCATCCACCAGCACCAATTTCAAAAACCTCAATTCTTTCCCAGTCTTTAAGCAATATTGTCCATATTTCCTGGTCTTTATTAAATAACCTGCATTACAAGAAGTTAAAATTCAATCCAGTTCCCATTCTTTTGCAAGATATCAATGCCACTTAAACTGGCAAAACAGTTACAGTATTCAGAATAAGACTGCAGATGAAAAGAACCTCTGAGGTGCTCACCTTTAGGACTTAAGTAAAGAGAAAGTAAAATAGTTACTTTGAACATAATCTTTATTTGATTTGTGTAAATATGTGATAAGAAATAGGTAAATATATAATTGAAATTTAAAATGCAATGCAACTTGAAATAGTAACAAATCATCAATTTAGACAGCTTCTATCTTTCACGTGAGTAAATAAATATAAAATGAATTATCAAACTTCATGAGCACTGTATGATAAATATTTTATAACAATTGCTTTAATAACATCTAACCTCATATAATTGTAATTAAATTAGTAGAAATATAAACTATAACTGTAACTACTATTATGCATCTGAATAGTATTTATTTCAAGGATACATATCCTTTATCAGTCAATAGATAACAATACAAAATGGTTTTTCACTATAATTTCTACTAATTTACCATGTTAATTCCAAAATTGTAAAACTGACAGCTCCTCATTGATTTTACTCCCGAATCAGACAACTGACAGAGTTGTGATAACATCAGGGAGTTAAAATTCTATCAAGAAACATTCATTTGGTTCCAAGGCTATCTTTTTAGAGAGAATGTAGTGACATATAATTGAATATCTTGTAAACCAAAACCGAAAGATACTGAATTTCCTCGCTTATTCACTAACTTTCCATGGGGAAACTTTGAGAAAAGGAAATAGAAAAAAGAGTGATTGAAAGATTCTAAAGCTAAGAAATTTTTAAGAATGGAATAACTTCTAATTGATGGCAAACATACCAAAAACAATGCTTTGGATTTCCATTTGTTTCTACCACCAATCCTTATGGCAGAGGTGAAATGACATCATACCTTGTAAAACTACCAGTGACTAAATAAATGCATGATTGTAGTTATCAATTATTAACATTTACCATAGTAATTCAATGTTATAGAACTTTTAAAACTTGACTATTTTTATATTAGAANCAACAACATTCCAATTTACGAGGGTTATTCAATAAGTCCTTAGAAAATCCAAGAAATGGCACTCGCAGTATAATAAATGGTGTGATTTAGAAAGCATCATTACTCACAAGATAGCTGTTAAAGTCTCAGTTATAACCATCGCTTGGTTTCATATTTATTGTCAATTGAAGCAAAAAACATTTATTTATTTAGAAAAATGGAAAAAAGTGAGTTTCAAGCTGTGAACTGTTAACTGTTAAGCTGTAAACACTTATATTTAAAAGGCTTAACACCAAAATAGATAAAAGCTGAGTTGGATGAGGTTCAAGAGACATCTGTTTATAACTGTTTACAATTAGGTAAATGAGATTAAATGTGACCAAACATACACAAAAGATGAACATTGTTCAGGACGTCCAGTGGAAGTGACTATTCTCAAAATAATTGACAAAATCCACCATATGGTTTTAAGTGATCAACGTATCAAAGTGCATGAAATAGTTGAGGCCAGAGGCATATAGCAAAGTACAGTGTTTTCAAGTTTAATTCTCTTACATTAAGGAATGGTATGGGGTCATTTATGAAGAATAATAGCCTTGGCATAAAATTTTACTTCTTTATGAAAGGTTTTAACAAGAACATAGAATTCATACAAAATATACTTATGCAAATTTATAGCGGAACTTGTAAAACAGTGACACTGTGTTTAATGCATTTTCTGCATTATATTTCAGCACATATGGTATAGTAAAGTACATAACGTGCATGATTTGCAACAAATGTGTTAAATTGAGAACAATAACTTTTCATTGGGATTTTCTGAATAATCTAAAATATAAATGTACAGAATACAAGGCAGATATTGAAAATTTCAACAAAAAATAAAATAAAGCACCAAATTAATAAATTTGATTGTGTAAAAGGGTATCAAGAAGTGAACTCATTCTTGTTTAGTTATAACATATGTATATATAGTTTAACTTTAACAATGATATGTTGAATAAATAAATTGTAAATAATATATATGTATATTTGATCACTTTCCTACCTAATACCAAAGGGCTGGTAGGATTTCTGCAAAAGGACGTTTGCATTGAGGCAAATATTTGAAAAAAAAATGCATTTCAATATTCACTCTGAGCAATCATTACTCATTCAAGGCCTCCACATTATTTGAAATTGATGCCCAAAATATTTCCTTTTGGGAATCTCTTTGGATTATTGCTTTAATAGAATACAGTCATCAACTTCCATTCTCTGAAAGCTTTATGAGATATGCAGATATTTTAGTAATTACTGCTAACATTAGAGTGAGAATGGATCTTTTAAGTGATGTTGTTCATGAATGCAATCTCAAACTCATGAAATAGAGAGCACATAAAAGAATCACATAACTTTATAGCAACATAGTTTGGAGAAAAAAGCTCAACATAGTGAATTATTATTCAATTCTGAAAGATGAGCAAATATTCTAAATAGTCATGATAAATATATTTTCTAATGTCATAAGTACCACTGCCAGCTGCCCTATGAACTGTGTATCTACTTAACTCTACTAGAGTTTCATATCATTGAATTATAAATGCAAATAAATGGCTAGAGATCTAATAAATCATCTAATATGTAACTTTCCCATTATTTCTCTGGTGATGGGGGTACTTGAGGATCCTCTACATTCAACAACTTCAATATTCTCTTCACACACAGCAATGAACCATCATGAGCTTCTTTACTGACCTAAAAGAAATTAAGAAATATTAAATTAATTAAATCCTACCAAGAATAAAGGAAAACTATTAGTCACAGCAGATTTGGTAATTTAAAAGTCAAAAGGTTACATTATTGATAACTTGAAGGAATTATACAAATTAAATGAAGTTGATAAGTATAGAGACATTCAAAATCAACGCAACAAAAGTGTTGTTTATGAGTGACCGAAAATGAAGTACTTGGAGGGATGGAATTAAGAGAAAGACCAATAATTTTGGCAAGCAGAGGAAAAGAGCACTCTTGAGGATGGGAAAGCATTGGCGAGAAACTTCTGGTTATGCATTTAATCCAAAAGTATGTAAAATGTAAAAGTAAAAGAAATGTAAAAGTGCCATTTAAAAGCTAGTCATAGTACATGTCCTTGCATATCCTTCTTGGGTCTTGGCTCAGAAACAAAGCAATTTCAGAAATTAATTTCTTATTGTTCCCAAGCAGGTCTTTTGCAGCATGGACTGTAAGGAGTTGGCCTCACTAATGTCTGATAACATGGATCAGAGTGCTTCCCCTATGTGCTCTGTACTATTTCCCAGCTGGAATGCCACAGCATGCCATTGTTATGGTATGTTATGAGTATGCTATCTGTATGATGTGCTATATCCAAGGATAAGGTGTTCTTCAAGTTTTGTATTACATATACGCTTTGGCTAAATTATTTATACATTATTATTACATGAATGAAAGTCAGGCTAATTCTGTAAAAATTGTCTTCCATCACTGAAAAAAAGGGCCTTCCAAAAAGTTACACTAAATCATTCACCGAATTCAATGAGAACATGGCGTGAGAGAAGAATCAATGATGACGATCAAATTGATACATAATGTAACAAATGAAAATATCCCACTAATACTAAGGATTTAGAAGTTTATGGTTTTCAAGGACAAAGCCATCTTATTAATTTTGAAAGATCAAAAAACGTTAAGCATGATGAGAGATAGGGAGTAGAAAGTTTTGCTAAAGTAAAAAGAAAATATCTAAAGGAATATTTAAAGTACATAATGAAAGATGTTACAGTTTGAAATGGTAAATGAATTAAGAGGCCCTTTGAATAAAGAGGAGATCTGCAACCTTCTTACTAAAGGCTAAAGGATGATAATGTTATATTACAAAGTGATTTAATAGTCATATCACAATTTACATTTCAATAACATACCAGAACACAATACTTTATTTATGCTATAGTCCTACAAGGATCAATAATAATGTCATAAAACACTACTAAAAGCTGACAAGAAAATCACACAACAACATTCCAATTTATGAGGGTTATTCAATAAGTCCTTAGAAAATCCAAGAAATGGCACTCGCAGTATAATAAATGGTGTGATTTAGAAAGCATCATTACTCACAAGATAGCTGTTAAAGTCTCAGTTATAACCATCGCTTGGTTTCATATTTATTGTCAATTGAAGCAAAAAACATTTATTTATTTAGAAAAATGGAAAAAAGTGAGTTTCAAGCTGTGAACTGTTAACTGTTAAGCTGTAAACACTTATATTTAAAAGGCTTAACACCAAAATAGATAAAAGCTGAGTTGGATGAGGTTCAAGAGACATCTGTTTATAACTGTTTACAATTAGGTAAATGAGATTAAATGTGACCAAACATACACAAAAGATGAACATTGTTCAGTGGAAGTGACTATTCTCAAAATAATTGACAAAATCCACCATATGGTTTTAAGTGATCAACGTATCAAAGTGCATGAAATAGTTGAGGCCAGAGGCATATAGCAAAGTACAGTGTTTTCAAGTTTGCATGAAAAATTGAGTGTGAAAAAAATTTCAGCAAGATGGGTGCTGCGTTTGCTCTAAGAGGACAATAAACACAATCATATGGTCGACTCTGAGGCTATTTTGGCGCTTTTCTGTCGCAATCCTGACAAGTTTTTGCATCATACTGTGGATGAAACATGGTTACACTATTACACTTCAGAGACAAAGGAACAGTCAAATAGTAGGTTTTCTAATGCGAACGGGCTCCAAAGAAGACGAAGACTCTGAAATCGGCTGTCAAGGTGATGGCCATAGTTTTTTGGGATGCATGTGGAATCTAGACCGATTACTTGGAAAAAGGTCAAATGACAACTGGAGAGTATTATGCATCATTGTATCACCAGTTGAGTGAAGAAATCAAGGAAAAATATCCTCTTCCATTATGACAATGCATGGGTGCACACCTGCATAGTTTCGATGGCCAAAACTATGGAATTAAAGTTTGAATTGGGCTTCGGAATAACCAGGGGGGCAAAGCGTTCAACTTCAGTGAAAGCGATCCTGGGTTCGAATCCCAGTGGGAGCCTACGTGAAAAATGGCCTTAGCTGTCTAAACACTTTTAACAATACTACTACAACTAATGTTTGAATTATTACAAAATCCACTGTGCTCACTGGATTTGGTCCCCAATGACTTCGTTTTATTTCTAAACTTGAAAAAATGGCTTGGCGGACAACAGTTCACATCAAAGGTGGAGCTCATCCCCCAAGCAGATGCCTATTTTGAGGAACTTTTTCCTACTTTTTGGACAGCTCAAAAAAGTTGGAGAAATGCTTGGAAAAGTGTACAGAATTAAGGAAATTATGTTGAGAAACAAAAAAATATCACATAAAATAATTTGTTTTTCTATCTTTTTCTAAGGACTTATTGAATGACCTTCCTACCAGCAATAAAACAATCTTCGAATTACAGCAAGGATTTTATGATAATAAAATAATTTCTAGCAAGTAATTAAAGATCCATTACTTTAATTCTAACTGGAATCTATATTGACATTTTATTGACAATTTTGTATATTTTGTAAGTATCCCGAATGGCTTGGAGAAATGTTCCACCGGGATAGATCAACAGACAGAGCACCCGACCGGCAATTGGGAGACCCGGGTTTGATTCCCGGTCCCGTCAGACTTTTTTCAAGTCCATTCTTCCTTGGCACTTTAAATTTATTCTTACCTTTATGATATCTTGGCTTTGGCTCTGGTTACATTCTAAAATTTTATCAAATTGTCTAATAACCTAATTTCATGAAAGTGAGTATTTGTAATTAACAGATAAGGTTACATAGAATCTCTTAATTGCTAACAAATAACCCACTAACCAGAGAGAAGTTTAAGAATCCATGAGGCAATCCTTCAAGAATATCCAAACAGACCTCATTCCCAATTCCTTTCAACTTCTTTGCAAACATAACACAATCATCTAGGCATGGGTCAAACTGCAGTGACTGTTAGAGATAAAGATCAATATATTAAAAAACTGTGGTTTGTGTTTTCTTTAAGCTTAAGAGACAATTTTTAAGAGAAGGTCATCTGAAGTAAATACCATAATGCTAGTGGGCGGTAACTTTTTAAGTACATCATCGCTTGCCCAATATGGAGAGAGATATGGATCTTTAGGCACAGTAAAGTGAAACTGCTCAGTGGGGCTGCATTCAGCCATATCATCAACAGATGATATGTTGATCAGCCTCTTCATTAGACACCTAAAATGAAAAGATAATGAGACAGAAGGCATATTCCTTTCACAAAACCATAAAGTTAGCATTCGATATTATTTCAAATCAAAAGCCCCTAATAAGAAAATGTCTTTTTGCTACTCTTATTATTTTAGTTATTTATGAGAGTTATTTCTTAGACATCAATATTCTTAATTATATCAAATATCTTATTTCTATCAAATAATTATCATATTTTCCTTGTAATAAACATCCTTAAAAAACATGATGAAAAATATGAGATTCAAAGTAAAAAATAAATTAATAAAAAGTAGTAATTTTTAAAAGCATAAAGTTTTACTGAGAGTCAGAATGATTTTAAAGTGCATAAATCTAATGCCTTTCATGGCACTTACTGATCAGGTTTTTTGTCTTTAGACTCTGTTGTCTCTTGTGATTCCGCTCCCCAGATTCTACTTTTCCATGATCCTGTAAGTCTATTAGCTGCATCACATAGCTTTTTTGGAATTTCAATCTTGCTAACAACATCTTGGGGAATTTCAAAAAGTATATGTTCCTCAGTAGGACTTGAGCCACCTAATAAGAAACATTGCACATTTGTCAGAAATTATAAACAAATCAATTCTGATTAGTAATGACATGCTACACTCATATCACACACTGGTAATTAGTTATGACTAGTATAATTGAGAGGTAAGGATCCTAATTTTCTAGAACCAAAATGATTTATCCAAATGTTTAATATTTGTAATCTAATAAACCAATTAACATCTTCTGTTTATGAGAACATGAGGTTTGGCCCAATTAAATTTCTTAAGAGAATTATCAATGATAAAATTACATTCAGTGATTTATATGTTCATTTTGAAATAATAATGAATTTTACTATCATAAATTATTGGTTGAAGAGAAAAGCTACAGACAGCCTCTATAACTTAAATTAATTGAATGAAGACACAACAGCAAGACTAAAATCAAAAGCTTTCTTGGCCATAATTCAATATTCATTATCATGAAAAGAAAAAGTTCCTTACACATAACTAAAGTTGATTGTATAGTTAATAATCAGCAAGATGGTTGTGATGAAACGTATTCTACAGTAGATTCAGAAATAATTAGAAAAGGCTAGGGTAAAGTTATAATTATTTCCAGAATCATTTCTAGGTAGCTGAGACATTCCAATGAAAAAATTCTATCACAGAATGCCCTTTTCCATCTTTTGTACAAATCGTGAATTTAGGCATAAATACCACATGTACAATCAATGAGAGAACTTTGTACCCCTCACCCACTACCAAAAACCAGCCTCAATTTTTCCCAAGCTTAAGATTTCAACCATTTTTCTGCTGCTAAAACTTATTAGGAAGATATTTTTGGGAAAGATAACTTAGAAACTCTATTTGAACTTTTGAAATATTTGTTGAAATTTGATTCCGGCATAACTTTTATGCAAGAAATTGTAACAAAACAGTAAGAAATTTATGCTTCTTCCAAAAATTCTCTAACAATAGGAATAATTGAAAAAAATGTACATCTGCAAAAGAGGCAGTCTGTTTAGGCATTTCCACATGGAAGTAGATGCACAAATGTAAAAATAACTGATAAAACCAATTAACAGTTTCTTTTTACAAGAATGAGGTTTGGTGTAATTAAATTTCTTAAGAGTGTTTAATCATCATTGATCAAATAACTTTCGATTATTTATAGATCTATTTTGAAAAAAAAAATAAGTTATAATAGAGTAAAATGTTAGTCAAAAAGCTACAGCATCTAACTACAGATACTAAAACTAGCATTAATTGGATGCAGATACAACAGTGAGAATTAAAAATTCTTTCATATAGCATGCACTACAAGCAAATAATATTTACACAAAATAAAGAATTACTTTGAGAAAGAACAATGAAATAACTAAAGATGAAAATGTAAAAATGGGATATTTAGTACTCAGCATCATATCTGGCTCAACTGGACCAATAGGATTTTCACATCATCTTGGCAAATAAATTAGAGACATATTTTTATGAATTTTAGACTTCCTTTTCCACCATGTTGCAGTGTTTCAAGTGTTGCAGATTTGAGGACTGGTTACTGGGTTTTGAACATAATATTCAATTTACAAATTCAATAATGCTCTAATTAGTAGAGTTATGTAGACTACAGTTTGTAGATTGCTGTTTTTAAGATTTACACAGTATTTTCTTTTACAGATCCTATTGAGTGCTGACAACCTTCCTCAAATAAAAAGAGCTTTGTACATCCTAAGGATATACTGAATGATTTACAGTGATTCTTGTGATCAACTATGAAATACATATTCCTATTATTGCCCATGAATAACAGCAGTGTCAGCAAGGAACCAACACAGTCCATGTTGTGAGGGCTTCTGCTCTTGATTCTGGTACAATTCTTTACAGGAGCATTATGGCAGTTTCAGCATGATGCTTAATTTCCTTTGCTGGCAACAAATCCTAATTAACTTACTGTGAGAGAGGCAATCACCAAAGAACTTCTGCAAAATCTACTGAATTTCATTAAAATTTTGGAATGTCATTGAAATCACATGTAACCTAAATACAAGCAAATTATTACTCATAATAAATATTTTCACAGCCAATAATCAGGAGAAAATTCCCTCTAGACACCCTCAAGGGTTATAATAAGAAGTTTATTCATACTTACAATTTTCAAGAATTCTTTATGCTACAGGAAACGTAATTCAAGAATTACTTTCAATTCATTTTATGAAAAAAAAAATTATTTGCTTGGTTTTATATTTACAAATGAATGTATGCAGATGATTCCTAGCACTCCATTTAGTATGAAAAATTTAATCTTGATTCTGATAACACTTATATGTTGCACCTAAAATTATTATTTTATTATTATATCATTTTGATTAATAGAAAATAAAACAGCAATAAGGAGACATTACGAGAGAAGCAACAATTATGCATGCAAATAACATGCTGAGTTGGGAATACTGTTACAGTCACTACAGCAAATAAAAATACATTTTAATAGAAAGAATCTCTACAAGGGATGTTCTATGTCTTTGACAGCTATTTCCAGTCTCTCCCGTAAAAGATACTTCCTCACCTTCCAAATTAATATTTGGATCTACCGCATATTGTTCATAGAACTTTGAGGCATATCCACTCAAATCATTATTCTCTGCAGAGTGCATTGGTGAAGCTAAAGTTATGGATGTAAGGGTATCAGATGAGCCCAATTTATTCAAATGCTGGCCTTGAAAATCCCCTGCCTCGGCTTTAGGTGATGTATTAGTGAGATCACGATCTGAAACATCTTCTAAAGAATCCAAGCCACAAGTAGAAGAGGGGCTTTTATCCCTCTTTATTTCTGAAGACTTGCCTTCTGTGCTATTCAAATTTGAAGCAACGTTTTCAGTGTCATCCAAGGCATTTCCCTGATCACCATTCTGTCCTGCATATGCTGAAAAAAAAATAATTTACAAATTTTAATCAATCCCTAACATTTGTAAAGCAAAAAACAAAAGAGCTTGATATTACAGTAAAACTTGCTGAAGATGCTTTTCAGGGGACAAAGTGTAAACCGTATTACAATTGAGATAGCATTATAACCAGGATATAACAACTTTTTACATCTTTTACGATGGCAAACAATAAGGAAGGGTTTTTTTGGAAACAAAAATGGATCTTTAGCTTGCCTCAAATGCCATAGTTGAAGATGGGATATGTAGAGAGACTACAAACTATTTACTAAGTGTAAGATTGCATGCCTTCTTGTCTTAATATTGAAGAATTGTCAGATTTTCAGAGAAAGACAGTGTCTTCCTTAGTTACCTGATTTCAGTAATTTGTCACTCAATGGGGCAATTTTACACCTGATAAACAGTTTAGGAGGTATAACAAATTGTTTAATAATATTGGAGGGTGAAATAAAAGAAATCATCTCTGCAAGAGTAAGATCAACAGCCTACTAAACAATTTACTGCCACTCTGGTTTATTTGATATGCTCAAAATTTGAGTTTGAAAGGAAAGAAAACCCAAAAAACAACTTTTTGGACAATTATCTGCCAAGAGACAAAATTGATATCAAAGATGGGGGAAAGATTCAGCTTCATCAAAGAGATGAAGAATGGACTGCTCAGCAAAATTTTCTTCCTTTACAATTGGTTGCAGTAAACAAAAGTGTCAAAAAGAACCCACTTAAAGACAAGGTAAAGGAGAAAAGACAAATCTGCCTAATAAATGGTAGTAAGCCATCAAGCAGTATTCTTACCATGTGTTTTGTGTGATAGAGACTGGGAGAAATGCACATTTTATTAACAAGTTGTATGCCAATGTCCAGTTAACTGGACATCGTTAATGTTTGCCATGGGCCAAGGTCCAGTTAATTGGACATGTTTTTTTTTCCTTTCCTTTTAAAACTAAGAGGCTCTTGCTTCGTTTATTCATCTATAAATTTAGTGGCCTACCTTAAGTGTTGGGTACTGATACCTTGGCCGATTAGGGATTATAACAATTAGGGACTATAATTAGGGATAATTTGCTGGCAGTCAACATGTTAAAAGAGATAGCATCTTAAATGGGAGCACTTTTACCAGATATATTTTTAGCCAGCCGACTCAAATTCACTGTTAATTGTAAGTCATATTAGTAATTTCTCATAGAGAACATTAGAACATCAACTTCCATGCATTTCTATATTTTAATCGATTTATCAGCATACTACTAATATACTAAAGCATAACATCACTGAAATTAGATATAACTGTAAATTTGTTACCTAAGGATAAACAGATGAGAAAAATAGCAACATGACTGGGACTAACCCAGGTCTTCCACTTCCTGGACAGGTATCCAATCACTAAACTGCCATTTGAGACCTGGGTTTGAGTCTCAGTTACATTCCTATTTTCCAAATCTGTTTATACTAGGGATTTTAGGCTTTAGGCCCACACCTAAATGCATAAAGTTAAATGTCTTTTTCTTTTGCTTTTAAATATTTTAGGTCTTCATGAATAATCATTTTATCAAAACGTCTATACATACAAGAAAATGATGTTATGTTAATAAATGTGGCTCAAATATCAACTACATCATCTGTAAGATGAAAATAGTTAAACTTCCTTAATTTTGATGTCATTAAATACACTGATGTTAAAACAGTAAACAATATTTTCTTATCACTGTTAAAGCACACACAGTTATGGAGATGACTTCACTTAATTTTATTAATTGGTTTCGAATACCTACGTCACTTTCTCTCTTAACTGGTGACAAGCCATGAGACATCTGAACATTGGAAATAATGGGAAGTTGGTATATGAGCTATATGAAGAGCGCTGTTTATTAATTTCTCTTACTAAATTTCTTGTTATTATCCTTGTAACATAAATTTGAGAGATCCATACCAATAAAGTTCCTTACCAATAATGTCCAATCCAACTATCTAATAGAAAATATGACATTCATGGACATCAATAATGGAAGACCTAAAAAATATTCAGGGGTTCAACATCAAGTGCAAACTATCTTTTAATATTTAATAAGGGTTAAAATAATTGAAACTGATTAACAACTACAGATTGATCATTGATGATAAAATTATTTCTGTCTTAATAGGTGTATTAAATCATACTGTATATGTATTGTGTATTATGTATTTTAATGCACCATACATCAATCTAAGGGCAATAATAAAAATATCAGAGAAATGGTGAGAAAGTTGATCAAACTTATGCAGAATAGAGAGAACAACTTGATATAAGTTTAATTGATGGGCTGAATGATCAAATATTTGCTTAGCAAGGATAGTGGAGATACATGTAACAACATCAAACAAATCAGAAATAAAACATTTTCATTTATCTAATAATTTAGATTAGAGCCGCTGTCTTTGCTATTGTATACGGCAATACCTTTTAAACACTGCATCATAAATCCAAATGGAAGCAGAGGGTCCATAAGGCAAAGCAGTCTTGAGGGAGATGGAACAAATGCCACAAGAACAGGAATGTAAGCTAAAAAGAGCCCATCAGGAATCCTTATGCCAAGTTCAATACATTTCATTGTTACACCAAGGTTTAGATTTGCTCCTGCAGAATCACCTGTAAAGATATAAAATAAACTTGGTACTACTGAATTGAAATGACTCAAGAAATTTCCAGTACAAGTCAAAGGATGCCTATTTGTAAGACTAAAACGCTAAAATTCCATTTTAATCTATTTTATAACAATGCTCTTCATTCTAATTATGCTCCACAATCATTTAGGCTAATTCTATGGCCATCTTTAAAGAAAAACAAACATGTATTATAATACTGGATAAGGATTATTTGCTGAAAATATTACTTTGCGTAACAATCAACATTTTACAAAATGGGTCTTGTGTAATATAATAAAAGTATACTGTATTTGCTAATAAGGACTGTAACATCATTTCATGGGTTTTGAAAGGAAGAAGGAAATTTAAAAATGGGCTTTTAGGCAATCTATAGTTACCATCCTAAATTATGAGATACTTTATCAACATAGCTACAAATTTGTTTAAATATTTAATTAGTTCCTAAGATGCATGCACAAGAAAATAGTATGTCAGGCAAAGATCCTAAAATTTTACATCATGAGTCTAATGTAATTTTCTAAGATAGTATAGATTATATAGTATAGACAGCATTGCTCAATAGATTTCAAATACTAGTGATACTAGATTATCTATATTAATTATGCTAGAGTATTTGTTCTGTTTCATTTCTATGAAAATAAATATTATCCACTTTATTTTGTGTTCTTTCATATCAAATACTTAATTCTTCAAAATATAGAGTATTTGTTTTCTTAGAATACTCAAGTTATTGAGACATAAATGAGAGAAATGAGGCTTAAACAGGATTAAACCTATATTCATTACATGATAAGATATATTGAAAACTGAATTGTTTGAGTAATAAAAGAGGGAAACCCATCAAAGAAAGTATAAAAACTACACTGAGCTCTTGCAAAACAATCCTTAAGTAGAAAAATACACCAAAGAAGATGCAAGAATGTCATGGAGCTAAAAAGTGATGATAAAATAATTATCTCTCAGCTTACTGATTCAATGTTATGGGTGAAACAAGAAGCTCATGATTAATGTGAAGAACTCACCAACCAATATTATCCTCTCTGCAGTGGTTCCAAGAATGGAAGCATTGTGAAGAGCCCAACAATAGGCATACAGAACTTCTTCTAAGGCTCTTGGAAAAGGAGCCTCAGGGGAAAGAGAATAATCTATAGAAAGTATGGGGACATTGAGTCGAACAGCCCAATCCCTTAAGTATGACTCATGAGAACGAGAACTCTGAGCCACAAATCCCCCTCCATGGCAATGGATGACCAACCCTTTTGATGGAGGAGGCAATGCATCACTCTGATTCTTGTTTGAATTGTCACCAGCTATCTGCAGTGGAAAGCTAATATTTTAGGACATGATGCTGTTAAGTTTAACCTAGGAGAATTTAAATTTTTTTGCTTAAATACAACTTACAAAATTTTGCATTTCAGTAATGGATATCTAAGAAATTATCACTTTAGTGCAATATAATTAACCTACTGAAAGGTGAGATTAAATAAGTTCATATCTTAGAAAGGTAATTCAAAATTTCTCAAACATACATATCATGGCTATTTAAAAGGATAGATTTGTGAAATTAGCAATGTTATCACCTTAATAAAATTCACGGAGGAGTCCATTACTTTGTGGAATCTTGACATCATGATGAATTGTTGAAATAAAACCAAGGTTTTTGAACAACAAAGAAGATAACTTTTACTAATCCAAAATTTCTCAAACATACATATCATGGCTATTTAAAAGGATAGATTTGTGAAATTGGCAATGTTATCACCTTAATAAAATTCACGGAGGAGTCCATTACTTTGTGGAATCTTGACATCATGATGAATTGTTGAAATAAAACCAAAATTTTTGAACAACAAAGAAGATAACTTTTACTAATCCATAATATATAAATTGTTGGCAACTAGATTTGGCTACTAATAGCTTGAGATGACTTGAAGATGACTATTAGTAGCCAAAACTAGTCGCCAACAATTTATATATTGTGGGTTAGTAAAAGTTATCTTCTTTGTTGTTCAAAACCTTGGTTTTATTTCAACAATTCATCATGTTATCACCTTAAGTTTTAATTTGGAACATATTTATTTTGGAACTTTAACTTGTATAATAAAAATGGAAGTCTTTGAAAGTGTTACATTAACTATAATTAAGACATCTAAAATATAATTCAGCAATTTTTTTTTAATCTTGAAGTTAAACACCTTATATTCTGTATAAAAAGGATTCTTGGGTTTCCAACCAGGTTAATCCTGGAGACATGTTTGTCACCAACGTTTTGATGACTAACTCAGTCAATCCTCAGGGCTGCTCTGAGGTCACCTCAAACAAACATGTCTCCAGAATTAACCTGGTTGGGAACCCAAGAATCCTTTTTACACAATATCCACTAGGAAAGCTTAAGATCTTTATATCTTATTTTCTGCATTTATCTAAGTGTCACTGAATTATGTTTTGGTGAGCTGGATATTCTCAGTCTTAACTTGGTGGTATTTCATGATAAATGAATAAAAATACATACAAAGTCCACAAGAAAATGTATTTATAAAAATAATAAAATATACCACAAGCTGGATTTTGAGGTCTGAAGGTAAGACAAGGCCTCAAAATGTGGGTCATTTTAATCTTATCTCGTGGTGTTGTATATTTTATTATTTTTATAAATAAAAAGTCCTTAGGACTCATGTGTTTCTATTCCTATGTTTTGGTGCATCCATTAATTACAAAGAAATGACAGTCTTAAAAAAAGAAAGTATTCAAAAGTGCCTTACATACTAAATATTATTAATCATGCTGGAGGTTTTGGCAATACAGGCCCTCTTTTCTGCTTGAAAAAATTAAAATTTTTTACCTGCTTTGCTTTTTAATGATGACCGTAAAACACTATAATCCAAGCACCCATACTGATGTAACTTCAACATAAAAACTTGAGCAATCAGAGGAAACTATGATTGTACATTACATCATTTAATCATGCTAAGAGGTTTCTAAACAAATCTAAATTTTAAAATCATTCACTGAAAAATAATTACAGGGAGGTTATAAATTATCAACACAACATCCCTGATCTCAGTGAAGGGGGAATGTACTGACATTCAAAGAAAATATAAAGGTAAAATGTGATGAAATTTAAAATAAACAGGACTTATTCTATATAATACAAATTAGAAATTTCACTTTCAGGGGAAAACTATGAACTATGTTCATGGATAAATATCTGCATATACATATCTCCAATTAGAGTTAATGATTCCAGCAGTATAAAAATCATTCTTCTGCACTACAGCATATAAACATCAACTTAGTTTTATTCATGCCAATGTAACTCACTAGACAGTCACACTGAATTTTGCAGTTTAGCTAAAATTGCCACGAGTAATCAAAGATTCACAACTCCTTTTTTTCCTATATAGCTCTATATTACACATCCTGCTAATAAAAACAACTGTAATACAGTTATGAAATTTAAAGAAATTTTTCTTTTGTTCTGATACTAGAAAAAAAATTTTATTTCGGTATCAATGAGTTAAAGACAAAAATGCTATTCCATGCACTGCTGATCTCAAAATACAAAAATCGGAATTCTACTTCCATTGAAAATAAGCCCTTATCATGATCATGTTTAACTGTCAATTTTACAAACAATGAGGACTTTTTATGAGTCCCCATTATCACTCTTTATGTACAAAATAATCATGAGAGTAAGTAAAGATCTACTGTTTTCCCAGTGTATATGATGCAGGAATATTTCTTGAGTTTCCAACTGGGTTAATTGAAATTAAATAGATTTATCAATTGAAATAATTTATTCAAAATTACCATAGCATATTCATGATGAGTTAAGGCTTGTTAATTATGTGTTTTGTATTTAATGTCAAACCTTGAGGTGGTTCAGCATTTCCTATCTCTTCAACTTCATCATACCTGCCATTTGCTTCTACTCAGAAATAAAATAATCACTCTCTCAACTCTCTGGACATTAACAATTTCAATGACACGAATAAATGTTATTTTTATTCATCAGCAACCTTTTGTATGTGTAATATTTATCATGTAGGGCTTCTGGATAGCCACATGGGTGACACATTTGCCTCTTGTGAATGCAGTTCCAGGTTCAAGGGTACACACTTGCAAAATGACCTTAGCTCTCGAAACACTTTAAAAGTACTACTACTACTTTTCATCTTCTCAAACCTTTAATCACCATTATTCACAGAAATTATCTGGCCTTCTTTCTCTCATCAATTACTTAGAAACTATTCCCCTTTTTGTCCAAATTTTCAAGGAAGAGCTTTCCAATATGAAATGCACTGCGCCCAATAATGGTTAACCTGTAATTTTATTATCAAACTTATGAACCAAAAACCAAAGAGCAAAGCAGTAGAAACAAATTATCCTCTGGAAGATATAGTTACAATATCAATTTGATTTAAGTTAAATTTTGTAAAAAAATCCTCTCTCTTATTATATATCTAACCTGATGCCTAAACATTTAGAGAAGCCCTCCTTTAAAAGTTATACCTACTTAAGAAACAATTTGGCAATCGAAAAGACAATTATAATCTCTTAATGAAGACAGTAGTGTAAAAAATCGGAATGCAAATACTGAAGTATGATGTTATTTTGCCAACGAGTTGCAGTTTTGAAATCTGAGCTAAAGAGCATCAAAGATGTTCTGTGAATTGATCATCAACATCTCATTTTGCTGAGCATCAGCTGAAATCCAACTACAACGCTAATTTTGTCCAACAAATTTTGCATTTAGCCCATAGAAGCATCATCCTAAATTTCCTAGAGTAATTTCAAATTCTCCCCCATTCCATCTCTCTAAATTCCCCATAGTTTTTTCCTTCACACTCCCTGCTGACATATTCTCAACTCTAACCTGCTGATAGCACCTAAAGTAGTCTAACCTCAAATCTACAATTAACCATCTCATGTATAGTGTGGCCCAATCCCTTCCTCCTATTTGTTTACACTACAATTACACCACAGGAAATCCAGATTTAAATACAACGACAAACACATAATATACAAACTACTGAAGATGAGAACATAGTTCTCGAAATACGTATATAGTACCTTAATACATGTGTGCTTCCCTGCAACGTTACTGGACTATACCAACTGGACCATACCAAAGGCAACAGAGAACCACACCAAAGATAAGTTTTATTTTTATTATCTTTACATCTAACGGCTTAAGGAGTCAATTTAATTTGAATAATATCAGAATGCTTTTGACACTACTTTGAGCTTAACTATGTGAGCAACAGTATGCTGCTGCAAACTGTGAGAAAAATCATTGTTCAACACAAAGTTATGGAATAACTATTATTACCATCCCTCTACGTCTCACGGCAGATATCAATCTGCAGTTCACTGGGGCAGGACCCAAGTGTGACTCTGGCAGGGGCACCACTATCTGCCCAGAGCCATCAACTTTATCCATCTTCACAACCTCTGAAGGAATAGCTATCACACAGTTGACAGCTACTCCAGGTGTTACCATCATTGGAAGTCGAGTCATTAACTCTAAAATAAGAGAAAATTATTATGTACAATGTTCTGAGTAAGAATACACAAAATAAATTCTTCATGGATTCATGCGAACCTGTTTCAGCCAACAACCAAAATGATTTGCAAAAATCAACAGATGCATACTGGGAGATGTTAACAATCCGTCTAGATCTCAGCTCTGGGTCCATGAAATATTTCCCTCCTTTTGTAACAGGTTTCAGTCAAATAATGAAAAAGAATAGTAATGAGGTTGGATAACCATCGTAAATGAACAACCAAAATTCAATGAAAAAGTTGGTTTCAATTGATCATTGAAAGAATATCTTCACCTGTCCACAAGGAATTTCTAGCTTTAGCTAAAAAACTTCCTTCTCCATAATATATTTCACTGTAAGAGGCCATGGCAACACTTATGACTGTCAACACTTTCCTCATTGAGGCGCAGAACTGAAAATTAAATTTAAAATACCTCAAAATTAATCAAGATACCTCTGAACATTCATATTTTTTCAAATATGAAACACATCCGATCCTTCTTTCCATGAAATTATCTTTCCTTCATAGGAAGAGAAACATTTCCTGCTGCAATTTCGTATAAACACAATCATGCAGCTTGAGCACAACAGCAGTTTGAAAAGTGAAATTTAACGGGAAAATACACGTAAATAAAACCTACCTGAAAGCCTAGGCATCTTCCATAAAAGCAATATTGGTTTATATTTTCAGCTTTAGTCAATAGTTCATTTGGAGAGTGACTTTCATCAGGGAAGAGACTTCCATATGCGCTCCAAGAAATCAAAGTTTTTAAATGTTGCAAACACGTTCCAAGGGATGCTAACACATGATTGCAGGCCTCCACTTCCCTTTGAAAATCAGTAAAAAAGATATTCTTCCGTCAAAAAACAGTGAAAATTAAGACAAATTTATAAAATGTACAAAATCTCAACACAGTAAGTACCTCATATAATGACTTTTTCTAAATAAGTAAGAATTTCTATTATGGCTGATCCATTGACTTAACTTGAAAGTTCGACTAACGCACATATCAACAACAGCTACGAAACTCCTATAACCATTTCCTGGAGTAGAGCTATCAAAGTCATAGTTTGGGGATACTTCTCTAATGTCGCTGACTAATGGAATTATAGTATCTAAATGGTCTATGATTCCAACAAACGCCCCATGCAATCTTTGACCATATTCACTGTCATCTGCTCTAAAATATTCGCTATTATCCACACACAAATCTTTTAATGAAAAATAAGAGATTGTATCTGTTTTATCTTGGGAAATAGCTTCAGCCATAGTATTTAGGTATAATTATTGAACTCTTAAAGGAGATCACTCTGATTCATAATTACACTTCCAAGTTGAGGAATGTTAAACTAAATGTCATCACATCACAAGTCACTAATCAGCTGATATGATACCCTGGTGATTTAAAACTTTTACATGGATGTCAAACCTACCGCTGACATCAATTTCAATTGAATCAATCCTAGCTGTGAAATTTATTAAGATTCGTATAAACTTCTAGTTGAGGCAAAAGTTGTAGCTTCATCCAATTACAGCTCCATTAAACTAATTTAATTTATTTTAAGTTATATATTTTTTTATCTTCACTGTATGTTGCAATGCCATGGTCTTTTCGTAGAACCGCGTGGAACGATCTATCGGCAAGGAGCAATACTACGATTACTACGAAAGAGAGCATGAGCGAGAGAAAAACGATATGTTTTGATACTCAAATCGATTTGAATTTATGATGATAGAATGGCTATGAATGTTAGGGTCACGTTACTAACCTCCAGATTATATAGTTATTCCAATAGGAGTATATCAACCTCAGCATCATGTTTCGGTAAACGGAATTTTCGAAAATTTCTGCTCTACAACAAGAGAGGGACCAGAGTTTACAAGCAAGAACAAGCTGCTGCTGCTGTTACAGAGGAACCCATGTACAGTAAGTCTTATTTGAAAACCCCTGAATTCTGTATTCCAAATTATAGCCTAAAAATAATATAGCGGTAAAAAATATTCATTCCAGCCCGGGGTGTTCGAAGAATTGGAGAGATAGTTGACGGAAAGTTTGTTATTATACCAGAAATGATCCCAGAGCTAATCGTACCCAATTTGGAAGATTTCGAGGTTAGAAAGAGAATATGTATTCATTAACATAATGTATTTAGTAAATTTTACAGCTATTTTTGGAATTATCAAGAATCTGGTGCTAAACCTCTGACACATTTTTTTCATTTTAATAGTATTTATTCTTTCTTTTCAGCTTAAGCCATATGTTTCATACAGAACTCCTGATGTGTATCAGTCAGAATTTACTGCGAAGGATTTATTCGATGCCTGCTACAGTGCTAAGATTATCGAAAGTGTTAAAGCTGGCAAATTAGATGAAAATAGTGATCCCACAAGTTTTCCTGAAGAATCGCCTACACCAGAAGAGGCATGGAGAGAGGCGAGAAAGACAGGAAGTGATATATTTTAATTAAATTTTCTTTAATGAATCCTTTTTATAGTATTTTTATTGTTGTACTTTATTGGTGTTATTAAATAGGAGACAGATATTTGTGAAAAGATTAACTCTAAATAAATAAAATTGTTGCTTTGCTTCAATTCCTGCTTAATGAGGTTCCAACTTCAACAATTCAATTTCATTTTAGTACCTCAGAGAAGTTAAATATAGTTATCCTTTTCAGTTCTACCGAACCATATTTTCACAGACATTACTTTATGATCTTTCCAGTCTTGTGTCGATTTGCCGCAATCTGACATTTAATTTTTAGAAAATGTTTTCATAGGATATACCCAATGTGTTATCCTGAGATGCATAATAACTTTTAAATTCTTATAATTTTTTGAGATTTTCATTGCGTTTTCCTTGTCTACCGCGTTAACTTATTAAATCTTGTTTTTCTTCAATTCCTCAATGCTTTTTTGTATACACTATTAAATGGCTGGTTTCATAAATGTTGAGAAATATAACATTGGTGTTCTGTTTGTTTCTAGTGAAACATTTGTATATGTTTCTGGTGATTCTATTACTCTGTAGTATTCATTTCATATTATTCAAAGAAGCGAGCCTTGTATAGAGGTTTGTTTTATCATCTGCTCATTCGACATATTCTTTATCAGTATTGAATTTTGTATCATCTTTACTATCTGTTACAATCTGCTTTATGCACTTCATTTTGGGACAAACCAAGAAAATTTCTAGAGGAGGCAATTAGACTTTGCATGATTCTAAATTTGTGATATTTAAGAAGACGTTCTCTGTTGTGTTAGTGATACACGACTTCTTTTGGTATCTCAAATTCTATAGTTGATGAGTAGTGAGGGATATTACTTTAAAGTTACCAGTAATCTAGTCACTTAAGCCTGTACACTAAATAATATGTAGTTAGATGGTTCAGATTTTATATAGGTATATTTTCTGCTATATTGAATACATAGCTCAATAACTAGCATAAGTTTCAACCTTCACTTATTGGTTGCCCAGATTCTATTAGTGACTATGTAATGAAAAGGGTTGAAATAATGTTATCAGTGATGTAGTAACACACTGAGAAAGGCTATTTATGTGATTTGTAATTCCATTTAATTTAAAATCAAGTCCTGAATTCTAAGATAAATAGTTGGAATAGTTTAACTGAATGTAATTGATGGTGATGTTTACCCGATGAGCTGAATTTCGATTACTTACTATTGGAGTTCTTGAAATAAGGCATTTTTATTATGATCATCTATGAACATCTGAACATGAACAGCTGTAATTGTTGAGTTCTTATTGAATTATCACATTAGTTAAAGAGTATTATGTGATGTAAATTTGTTAGGTTTGAATCCAATCTTTTAGTAAATTTATTTTTTCAAGTTAAGAGTCCCTTAAAGGATATTAGTGCATACTTCACACTTAAACCATTCACAGATTTTAAGTGGTGTGAGTGTGTGAGAACTGTGGTGAAAGAGTAACATTATAAATTCAGTAATACCTCGGTTACTAATGCATGTTTTAGTGGATGCTGCACATACATAAAGCAGTTGGGCCATTCCTGTATCTTTCCTTTTCCATCTGTATCTATGTGGCAAAGAAATGAGCTGACCACATTGGGGGCACCCACAAACCCAAATGGGTTATTTATGTTAAGGACAGCAAGAAGTGAGCTGCCTGATATTATCATGTTTTGGCCAACAAAAGTGATTATAGCATGAATTATCTTCGGTAGCCAAGGTATCACTCTAGTTGGTTGGGGGGAACATATGCCCTGAATTACTGATGTTTAGTTTCCTGTTATAATTTTAACTTACTTGATTCAATTGGAAGTGGATGCCTTTGGGCTGTCATGCCATCATATTCCTTTTACACATTTCTTGATTATGGTGCACATACAATAAGGTAATTAGACAAATCAACAGCTGTTTATTATACTATTTTTCCACGGTGTGATTGTATTGAAATCAACTTTCATGGTATAACAGACGTAAAAATTTATGGATTTGCCTTAATAATAAATTCAGTATCTCAAATACCTCTACCGGTGTTAGATATGTTACTTTTGAGGTCTAAGTTGTGCCATAACTATGGAACCAAACCTCATAGAAATGATGATGCAGCAGAAATTGGTAGAAGTCATGCTATGCCATTCTTTTTTCCAAGAAATTTAGATCTAAAAATGTCACTTCTGTTGATTCAAAAGATTTCAATGGGATGAAATTAATTCTATGCTTGAGAATATCCAGTTACAACCTCCTTTTCTGTGAGCCTTTTGGAAGGATCGATGTCTGTAAATACAAAGATGATTAGGGCAGCTAATGTCGTTCTTAGTAGGAAAAATTTAATGATTTTTTAGTTATTCATTGAGATCCCTGAAACGTTAACTATACTTTACCTTGTTTCATTATTGATCTTTATGTTGCTGTCAGTGAATTCCTTTTGTAGTTTTTATATATTTTATTATCGTTAGTTTTAATGTTTTATCATGTGGTTGGGTTCTTTTAGAACATGTTTGTGATGAAATTTATTATTATTAGAAATTAAGACATGATATTACAGGAAGAAACTTTGAATCTGGGAGTTTTTTTTTTATTATTTAGAATTCAGTGGAAATTTTTTGGGTGATTTTGAAGTGACTATGAAATGGTTATTTGATGATTAATTCCATAAGTGAGATCTTGAAGTGAAATTCCTTAAGGCAATTACATTTTCGTTTGTTGATAAAGTAAATATCAAACCAGCTTTCAATGATGATTCAGCTTTACGTATTGGCTTTTGTGCTAACCTGAGTAGGTTTGAAGGAAAGTTACAATGGAAACCTAGAGAATTTAATTATTGGAATTGAAAAATAACTAATTTGCATTTGATCTGAGCAGCAGTGATGGAATAGAACGACCTCTCAACTATGAACGGCAGGAAGGTAATCATAGTCTTCAATATATATTTTAATTTTCAAAAGAAACCCATCGAATATGCATTACACAAACACGTCTAAAAATTGAAGCACTCAGGATACCAAATCTTTTATGAAGGGATAATATTTTGTTAGACTTAAGCTTTTAGCAAAAATGGCATATGCAATATATATTTCTAGTTTTAAATATCTTGCTTCACGGGAATTTCAACGCTTTAAACCATACGCTCAACGTTATATTTGGCCCCCGCGTTCTAATTTTGTCAGCGCCCCAGGCATACCTCAAGTAAAGGTTATTTTCCATGTAAAATTTACTCTTACTCATGAGTCTTTTGCAAATCACTAAGTAGTGAATTTAGCTGGCACTTAATTTTAACATTTAGTTTCAATGCTTCAAAATGTTACGTACTGTGTGAGACCCTAACTCTCAATAACTGTAGCAAAAGGAAATAATCAGTCGATGATCGAAATATCAGCATGTCCAGAAACGGATTTCACGAAAAAAATAATCTTAAAAACTGGCTCATTATAATATTCATTCACTATAATTTTACGCTGAATGTTCCCTTAATTCATAAACGTGATATATACACGATTCTGGACAGTGATTAACTAAGATGTGAATTATCAGGCGGCCCATAGCCTTACTAATCATACTATACGTGTAACCTCAAACTCGCTCAAAGATAAACAGAGATGAATGAAAATTGCATATATATATATATAAAGGTTCTTACTATGAAATTGTCAATTCGAAAATTGAAGACAATTCCTCGAAATTTTGAAAGACATCACCTACATAAGGATAGGAATAAACTGAAAGAATAATGTAATTAAATACAGTATTTCATTTTCTTTAATCTTTAAAACTATTCAAAGGCATTTTACACTTAGCGCACGTTTCTCAGAAAGCTGCGACGCTTCTACACATTCTTCTGTCGATATCATTCGACCACGATCCTACGATCGATTTCACATCGATATTTTCTTCGAAATCGAAAGAACGGAAAGCAGCCATTTCTCGTGCTTGCCAAATTTGTGTCACTGCACGTGTTCTTAGAGGGCAAGCGAGAAATAAAGGTTAGGGAGAGGATTTTAAGCCATTCGCGCAAGGAAAAAGATCTGTTTAGTTTTTAAAAGTTTGCCACCTTAAAAAACAACCATGAATCAGGAGAAACTGCGTAAGTTACAGTCGCAAGTACGTATTGGAGGGAAAGGTACTCCGCGAAGAAAGAAGAAGGTTGTCCATGTTACTGCCGCCACTGATGATAAGAAACTCCAGAGTGCCCTAAAGAAACTTTCAGTAAATACCATTCCTGGGATAGAAGAAGTTAATATGATCAAGGAAGATGGATCAGTTATTCATTTCAACAACCCCAAGGCACAAGCATCATTGGCGGCAAACACATTTGCTATTACCGGTCACGCAGAAAATAAGAAAGTAACAGAAATGTTACCAGGAATTCTAAGCCAGTTAGGTCCTGGTGGATTGGCTCACCTAAAACGCCTGGCATCCAGTGTGACTAGCAGCTCAGCCGGTGGAAAGGCAAATCTTGATGATGATGAAGTGCCCGAGTTGATGGGCAACTTTGATGATGCAAGTAAGGAGGAGTTACCAGTAGCCAGTGTCAAAGAGAAGGAAGGCAATGAAGCCGGTGGAGGTGATGGGAAAGAAAATGTGGTTGGCAAGGCCTAAATATATTGTAAGTAATCATGAAGTAAATCTTATAAAGTAAATTGTTGTTGGATTTTAGCAACTCATGTTTTTATTATATCATTTCAGCGCCGAAACTGAAGCTACTGCACTTCATAGGCCACTATTTCGTTTTCTTTTGTGTTGGACGTTTGGTATTAGAGGATTTTATATCAAGGCTTTGATTTATCGCATAGCAAGTCATCGGTGAATGTAACGAGGTGAATGTGCCACTGTGGTAACATTGAGGAATAGTAATTTCGATGTTTTATCCCATAAAATCTAATTACTCTGTCACGTTTGCTGTTAGTTGCTATCAGGTTTTTGGCTGAAGAATGTTGTATTCCCGTGCGTGATAAATTTTCATCCAAGTATTTTGAACTGTTTTAATCATGCATTCAGGGAGATATATCGTTTGTATGAGTTGCAAATTATATTAAAAGAATGTATGATGAATTCTTAATTTATTTCTGACTCATCTGATATTTTCTTCTGGCCTTGTGTCCAAGTATTTTGACGATCTGATTACTGCGTGTTATTTTTCTCTGGGAAATATACTTATCTTGCTCTTTCCCACTATGAAATTCCTTTGTCTACATTTATTAATCATTCTTGACTGTTCTGGAACAACTTGTTAACATATACAATTTCCAAATTCTGTTGTGTACTCAAATCAATTAAAAACTTTTTACCAAATATTTACAATTTTATGTCGTACGTTTAAATCCTTTTAAGAGTTAATGGAATGTGTAAACTGTTTAATTAATTAACATTAGTTTCTAATATCTTATGAAGTCTTAGAGAATTTGTTAGACTCTTGAACTTGTCAGTAGAAAAATTTTTGTTGATGGTTAAATGTCGGAGCGCTTTCATTTTCATTAATACTTTTGGAGATGCTTGTGTGAGAGAGTGATTGTCCAAGTATAGTGATGAGGTAGTTATATCTGTCAAAAACTTGTCTAGAGAAATGTTTCTATGAAAATATTCAAGTAATTAATAAAGATAGTGGAGATTACTTAGAAAAATACTTTCCAAATTTACTCTATCAAAACTTTCAATTAGTTTCATTATGGGTTCCTAGTATATTTTATAAAAATTTTGAATTAAATCGTCTTCTCTGATTCAAATTGGTCTACTAACAGCCCACTGAAGTGTCCTGGTGAATGTCAATAAGGTTGCATAAGCATAGAACATTAGTAAATTCATTAGCTTGACCAAAATTAAAGTAAAAAATTATGATAGCATTCACTAAAGTTTAAGGATTAGAGAAGGCTCTCAGGGCTGATTTAAAATAACCCACTGATTTTACTTTTATTTTTTTATTAGTGAAAATATTGATGCAATCTATGAGGTATTTAAACAGAAGACCAGTTTTAACAATTATAATCCAATGGTAGTTTAAGTAGGCTGCTCTCAATAATTAAGTTAAAAACTAGAGGTGATCATTGAAATAGAAAATATCAGGTTTAAAGATCATGTGGGAATAGATGGAAATGGCTGCAAACAAATAATGTGGCTATGTGGAATTGGAACTTACAGGGTGAGGTACTTTGAATGCCTGAGCAAGAAAAAGCTAAAATTCATTACTTCAAAAGCAGTTAAGCTATACAGTCTCTCAACTTACCTGGAATGAGTGACTAAGTTCTTTGATAAATTATGTAATTGTAGGAAAAACGTGTTCATGTTCTTCCTGATAAAGACATAAGCTGTGATTAGTTTTCTGGAAGCTATACTAAAAGATTTTCACATACCTCAAGTAATGACAAATTATAAATCATTTCTGGGAATCAAAGAAGACCGACAAAAGGTTGTATTTTCAAAAGCAGTTGGGGAGAAGATACCAAAGAATGCATTTTCCAGCAGAGTGGGATAACTTCAAGCTCAAACCAGTCTTATTGTAATCAGCAGAGAATATCAAAGGCTGGACAGGTAAGAGGAAGAAAAAAAAGAGGATGGCTTGTCAAAACTGTGTTATTCCTCAAACATGTGAGGGGCTTTTATAGTTGTGAGGTAGATATTACAAATTGGCAGTGGTACGAAGAATGGAACAAGCAGATCCTATGCTGTGATAACCTAAAATTACTGGACAGGAATAAAATGATATAAATTTAAGAATGGAACTTATGAATAAAGGAAAAAAGCTGTTTCAACATCATGTAGAAAAAAACAGGAAGAAGGGAATTTAGTACCAATGTTAATAAAGGTAGTGAGGATAAACCTAAATATTATTAGCAACAACCTTTATATCACACTCCCTCGAATTGTTAGGTATAATTATAGAAAGGGCCTTTAATAAGAAATTTGTTACTGGACAACTAGAAGAACAAAAGTGTCACTAGAAACATCTTTCCCGAGATTGCTTTAGGGAAAAACACTGTAAATAGAGCAAAACTTGAGTTAAAGATGGTCATGGAGTAGACAATGAAAATATCGACTAAACCAAAAGAAACAACCTAATTGGAAACCCAAGAAATGTATCCGTGCAAAGCAATGTAATATCCCCGTAACTTTTCATCACTATAATGGATGAAATAATAAAGTCAATGAGATAATATATAAAATATGCATTATCATTAGCTTTTGGAGCTGAAATTATGGTTTGTGGACACACAAGGAACAAGTTTACAAAAACTATTTATAGTTTTTTCTCTTGTAAAGCAAAATAAATATGAATTATAAGAACTGCAGAGAATCAATGGGAATGTCACACTACAGAATAATGATAAAAATAAATTGGACAGAGAATGAATGATAAAAAAATAAAGTATGACCAAGGTTGAATAACAAGACAGATTTTACTATGAATTAAGTATTTATGAGGGAATGAAGCGACTGACAGGAGAGGTTATTACTTGTAACAATCCAATCTTTGGATTGAAAATCACTTATGATAACTACTTCAAACCATAAAGTTGAAGTCATAATTATTTTCAAAAGTTAATAATTGATATCAAACTGATCTGCAGATAAGGAATAATTACACACCAGATCCATGTATGAAGATTTATTTAGAACATTCTCAACACCAAAATTACAAAATATGATTGACTTTGAAATGCCATGAATGAGGTATATCATTGCTGGAACATGTACTTAAACTTTAACAAACAAAAATATGATAAAAAAAGTGTATACATAATTTTTATAGAAAATACTCTTCATGCATTTAAGGCTTATTCATGTACAAGACTGGAATTGCTGCTTTTTGTTAGCAACCATACATGGAATAAAAAAATACATTTTCATTATAAAATGATGAAAATGATACCATCTATAGAATACTCTCTCAAATAGTAATATAAGCTCTATTCAGTCTTGTTGGTGTCCTCAGGATTGTCCTTCAAAATGCGGTAGTTAAGAGCAGTTGCAAGAGAAAGCCAACCCAAGTAAGGGATCATGAGTACCCCAGCCACTTTGTTGATTTGCCAAAAGGTAAAACCACAGGCAGCCACACTGCTCCATAGGCAAACAATGTTAACCATGCTCTGAAAGAAACAGCCATTAACAACATTACAAATAAGACAAAAAAGATGAAATTATTTTCACAATTAAGGAATACTTAAAAATGATAGGAAGAATTCAGTATCTGAGATATGCTAACATAAATCTCTTGTCAATGACAGCGTTTCATGTATGAAGGAGAGGCCAAACTATTAGAGAGTTGTATAATATCAATATCATCATTAAAGGGCTCTTATAATATGTATTTAGTTGACTGATCCACAATAACTTTATAGTTAAAAGTTTCAGGTTAAAGAATGTTACAAAGACAAAATTCACGCAATAGAAATTATGAAAAGATAGCAAGTGTTTATTATAACAAATGATCAACTACTGTCAGCATAAATAGACCTTTCAGTTACTTGGTGCATGCTTTAGTTCTTCATTCAATCATCTGTAAAACCAAATTTTCAAATCAGACTATAAATCAAGAGCTACAGAGTAAAATCAGAATGATAGTATTATTTCTTAAGCAAAAAGATAACTCAATAATTGAATCATAGAAATTGCAGCAAAATAATTCTGTAGTACAATATGAAATATCCATTCACAAAAACAAGAAATATGCTTCAAAATTTTTACCCATTTCAAACTGTGAAAGTGAAAGAATATTGGGCTCCATGACCAGTTTAATGCCAGTTGACCAGCATACAAGGCCAATGGTAAACGAGCTGGTCCTGCAAAATACAACGAATTTCTCGGTAAAATTGTACAAATTACCCACTATGCCTTATTATCATAGATTTACATTCAATTTTGTCTCAAATGAAAATTTCACCTGTGAGTGTTAAGAAGAATTATCATTTTACAAGAATTAAAAGGAAATTACCTTTTCTTGCATATTTACTCACAGCAATAAATGGATAAATATTTACCCAACTAGCTCAGATGTATTTAGAGAGAAAACTTTTCCATGTTTAACTTAATACAAGAAATAGTAAGGTGAATACTACTAAGACAAATCGAAAAAGAATTTTTTGGGACCGTTCACACGCAAATAAATCAAATAAATATTGTCATAAGAAACCAGACAATATCATTATACTTAATTCATACTTATTTCGGATATTTCTTCAATAAATTTAAACAACTCCCTAAATCATTATTTTTAAAGAGATTTGATGTACTCCAAACGTTAACTTACCATCAAATCCTTCGCCATCTCTCCAAACCAAGTAAGATGCATAACCCATTCCAGCATACAAAGAAGTCCATGCAATAGGAAATGCTGCATTTGGTGGAGTCCAAGTTGGTTTCTTCAGGGTCTAAAAACGTAAGGGCAGTTATAAAATGATTAACTTCAATCGCTAAGAACCTTCTTCTACTTAAAGCTAGGTAAAAAATGTGCCTATTAAAAATAACTTTTTACGATAAACAAGATGATGACAAAGATTACGAATACAGATGAATACATAAAAGCCAAACAAAGTAAAAAGATGTGATAGCACCGGATAAATGAAAAAAATCGTAAGTAAACGAAAACGTTAAGTACCCTCAGTAGAAAAGAAGGGAGAGAAAAATTGAAGTACTACATTCCTTATACAAGAACTTAACGTGATCTGCTACTCAGTTTGTGAGTTAAGAGAAACGCCGGTATATCCATTTAGATCTTACGTTCTCTGAACTACTAGGTTTTGTGATTCTACCACAAATATATATTATAGAGCACATATCAAAAATGAAATGCACGTACCTTATACCATTTATTTATTTCAGGACGAATTAAATACCCATTTAAAAGCCCACCGACATTTGGAAAGGCTGCGGCTGCAACAGCTTCCCAAACCACAGGCATGTTTCAGGATTAGCTGCTTTTCCTAGCGAAAGAGTTAAACTTCTCTTTTGAAGTTTACTGAAAAATATCTCCAGTTCTTAGCTCTCGAATCTTCCAATAAAACAGAGAGGCTGAGTTTGGAACTCTTGTTACTCCCCAAACGAAACGATGACGTTACTCAAGGTCAAAGTCAGCCTTCAAGCCTACGTAGGCGGGGTAGGCGGTATCTCGTTATCACTGTCCCCGCTGTACCCTCATATGCCTTTTATTTTCGTCAGTCGATTTTATCATTTACTATAAACTCGTGAGAACTTGGGTTAGCAAGAATTTGTTCTTTTTTCACCATTCACGTTTATATTTCAATAGATTCCTTCACAGTTGGAATATTAAAGTAGTTGCAGAAAAGATGTGGTAGTCGATGAAAAGATGGAATTGATTCATGAAATGCTTTTGAATTGTGTTTTTCGGAAAACAGTAATGGTAATTGTTTTATGCAATTTACTGTAATTTGTTGATTGAAAAAATAAAATGTATCGGTAATTATTGACCGCTTGGGAGGGGTGAGTTTCTTTCACGTTAACTCAATTATTTACATTTCAATTTGAGCATCCAGCATTCTTACGCCGGTGCGTGATGTCAACGAAAAGATGACGTGATAGCGGTAAATGACGTAAAATATTTTTGTTGTTGTTGACATCGAACATTATGTTCGCTAAAAATTGCATTTTCCAGTGACATCTCTGCTCGTGTTGAGTTCATAAATCAGACTAATTCTGGAGAAGATGTGGATGGAATAAGATTTTCGATACTTATACTGAAATTAATGTATTCCTAACTTTGATGGTTTGTGGATTACCAAAGAGCTAAATTTTTCATATTTTAAGTTAAATACTCATCAGCCCAGAACCTCTAGACATTCATTGGCTTTCCTTGACCCCTTTACAAAAGAAATTTTGTTTAATCCCTTAATGAACTTATTACCCATTAGTTCAGGTATCTTTCCAGTTTTTTCTCAATCTATATGGTCCCCACTGGAAATTAAAAGAGGACTTCGTTAATAAAGGCGTTTGATCAATAATAGCAGCTTGGCAATCAGGAAATGCAATAGAAATATTAGATGTATATAACACAGGTTGGTACAATGTAATCTGCAGAAAACTGAAGCACTAGATTTTATGCCAATATTATATAACTACTTTGCAAATCCATATTTCTGTATCTTCTTTATCTCCATGACTTGATAAAAACTTAGTTGTATGATGTTTTGGATTTCTACATAAATCTATTCCCAAAAATGCTTGTGAAAATCCTGAAGTAATAATAGGCAAAATATCCTAATTTTCAGCTAAATATTAATTGCATAATTTAATCAGGTTAAATCACTGAAAAAAATCGTCTTACCAATGAATAACAAACACTAAAATATTCTCTATTTTTTTCCATCCAACATTCTCATTGCATATTAGGTTCAGTTACCCTTCAACTTGTGTTAGCTCATGATAATTACTCTATAATATGCACCCAATTTTCTACAAGAAGATTAAAGAAAAGGATGAATCTGAATCAATTTCATTTGAATATGGTTGAAATCAATTTGCAAATTTTTGGAATAGGTTTTAAAAAATTTTTTAGGAATGAAAGTTGGCACATTTAAATTTTGATGCTTAGGACCTGTCAAATTTTGATAGAAAATGTGCGTTTTATAGATAAAAAATGGTATAATGATAAGGTAACACTTGGAAATATGGGAT
>KZ308189.1:1177484-1193738 GCA_000376725.2 Ladona fulva
ATTTGCAAATTTTTGGAATAGGTTTTAAAAAATTTTTTAGGAATGAAAGTTGGCACATTTAAATTTTGATGCTTAGGACCTGTCAAATTTTGATAGAAAATGTGCGTTTTATAGATAAAAAATGGTATAATGATAAGGTAACACTTGGAAATATGGGATCATCTTCTCAAATATTAAACACAACAAAGAATTGATTAAACAAAAATAACAATATTAATGATAAAAATGTTTACATACCTTCCATTTAAAGGGAAAGTGACGTAAATGATTTGAATGACTTTATTCATTTAAAAACTTCTGAAATGAGGCAACCAATCTGTGGTTTATTTTTGAGTTTTTGAATAATATATCAGTTACTGTTTTATAGTTTGAAATGATCCTCTGCATTAAATTATTTATTTAGACATTCTGTATTTGTAGAAATCACTGCGGCAAGTGATGTATCATTAACATTTGACACAAAATGTTGTGGGTAAAGAATAAATGAAGGCCAAGTCAAGTATCTTCTCTATTTGGACAGAAATTTATTCAAGCCATAAGAACAGCTTGTCATTTGTTAAAGATATCGTTCATGGCATAGCAGATACCCAACTATGGTAGAAGTGCTTAGTGCCAAAAGGGCTACTAAGTAACACATTTTGCTCCTGCATAACATCTACTGTGAGCAATGAATGTATTCTGCTATGGCCATAATAATTATTAATTTGTTGAGTAATACTATTATAAAGAAAATAAGTTATAATCTGGTTAAATATACAATGTTATCACATCAATGAAAGATTTTACAACATCTCTGAAATATGGTAAATTCAACTGAAGCAGTTAGTTGTTACACAACTCTTACTTACATAAACCTCTTCATAAAATTACACAGTTCTAATTGTTCCTATACATGACTACAACAAGGATGCTTATCAAAACTGATAAAACATCAAATAAATGTTTCTGCTGGTAATATTATACAAAAGGCCATACTCAAAAGTTCGTTTAATGCTTTATCTTATCTTGCTTTCCTCTTCACATAATTCATCATCTTCATAAGTCTTCCTGATACCAATCTCACTAATTCATGGTTTTTATTTTGAAATACATGAAAAAGTTATAGGGAATTTCAGTCTTATTGAATACAACTTAACATATGTAGAAAATCCATAGTTTCAATTTAAACTAAGAATTTTCCAGTTAAAAGAATACTTAGTTTATAAAAACATCTATGAGTCTGCATATATATCTGAAAATCAACAGCTATACAATGAAACATATTCCTTTTACCAATATTTTTCTCAGTTCCCTGACACTAGGGGATAATGGTTACAAATGAGTGGAAACAAATGCCCAAATGCAACCTGATTTTTAGAAGTAAACACCACATTCAGGGCTTGAGTAATTAGCTCTCATGAGATTCAAAAATACTCTTAGAGATTGGCTCACATTCATCATTTACTTCTTACTTAAGACTCCACTATACTTCTGTAAATTTAAATCAAATTTACTGATAGTGTGGCAAGTATTATTTTATTTCCCACTAAGGAAGTACCTCACTTTGTGTAATTCAGAGCTAATATATATCAGAGACTATCTCAACATCTCCTGCAGATGGTATCAAGACCATATCAAAAAATCATGTAAACTTAATAAAATATTCCATACTTTCATTTACGTACTTAAGGGTAAAGGTTAGTGTTTGAGTAAATAATAAATGGAATATCAAGAAATTACAGAATCCTGTCAAGAAAATGTAAACAAACTTTCTTAAAAGCATAACATGAATTAAACTCTGAATTAATATATATGACTGATTTACTACAATCAGAAGATTTAAAATTCTTTCAAGGTAGTCTTAATCCTGATAAATATGAAAACACTAAATAAGTGGCTGGAATGGTTTAACTTCATATTCATTCCATGTTTTAACACAGAAAATTCCTTGTTTTAACACAGAAAAATATCAATTTAACCACATTAAGTAGAGGGAATCTTCATTTACGAATAAATATTTCTCTAAAGACAGACATGTTGATAGTAAGTTTACAACATCAGTTATTTCTTGGATGAGTTTTGGAACATTTTCATAGATTATAGGTAGTGTTAAACATCTTACTTTGATATCAGACATTTAGGGTTTAGTTTGACATTGACTTATAACACTCAGAACATAAACAAACATAGAACTTAATTCATATGACAACAGGACCTAAAAGGAAACTCATTAACACTGAGAGTGTATTCCACATAGATTTAGTGAAGCCATGGAATCTACTCTTTGTTGAGCCTGCCTTATCCAAGTATGAGAAACCAGGATGAGAGGAGCGGCAAGCTAGACAACCTGCCTCTTTTACAAGAATTCCAGGATTTTCATCACCAAGACGCCCAGATGCTAACTCTCCTGAAAACCACACTCTGTCACCAGCACGTAAGGATAGGGAAAAGTTAGACCATTTACCAGTTGTGGCATTATCTTCAACAATGGGAAGTAAAACCACCTCAGCTCCACTCCCAACTCCCCAAACACCACGTCCCGAGCCAACTCTAACCCAGATCTCCATCATATCTCGTGAGAGTGATTCCAAGTGACATCCTGAACCATAAACTCCCCGCCCTCGAGCTACGCCTTTCAAGGTAGAATGTGTAGGCTCACCAATAATGCAAGCAAGGTGTGCGGCCAGCTTGCGCGGAAGGAATGAAAGAATAGCAGAAGCAAGGTTGAAATGTGACTTAGTCAGCTTCACAGAAGAAACATATCCATCCCAAGAGATTGGAGTGCCTACCAAATGCCGGCATGCCAATGAAGTTGCAGCCCGGGATGTCTTTTCCCAAGCAGGATAGTGACATTCTTGGTTATACAATTCCCAAGATAGGCCTTGGGTCAGCTCCTCCCCTTCTCGAGTGTTCACTGAATCACTCCCTGAAGCACCATCTAGGAAGGGACCAACTGAGGTAGTTGGCTCAGACAGGTATGAAGAAGTAAGGGAAATGACTGCCAGAACAACGCAGAGAAACTGAATCAGCAATGCACATCTTGAAACATAATTCCATATTGGATGTCCTCTTTGCCTGTGGTGTAGAGGTAAAAGTAAACCTAAAGGTAATGCTATTATGCTGAGAAAAGCAGATGGAGCCATCAGCCAATGGGAAGCACCTTCAGCTGCGCTACGGAGTTGCTGAGCAAGGGTGATTACCGGCAAAAACAACAAGGAAAGTCCCAGCAGTGGCACACATACAAAAAGCCCTACAGTTGCAAGGGCTGCCCTAAGAAGGCCTTGGGAAGTGGCACCAACAGAAGCCAGCATGGCAACTTGCCACCAAGCAAGAGCCATGCATAATGGCACCACTCGCTCCATAGATGTAACTAGCACTTCTGCTGCATTAGGTTGACGATGGCCATTCCTAATAAGGATAAAACAGATGAACAAAATTAAAGCATCAAATTCATGAACAGTCACATATTTTGCATTATTGAGATTAAGGCTCATAGAAAGTAGGAACGAATTATAGGAAAATATCTGAAATACAGAGTTTAAGAATGTACATACTAATAATGTCAGTTGCACTTTTTTCCTCCATTTCATGACTTTGAAGATTTATTTATAATTTTTTACAGCAGACAATGAATATCCATAACACAAATCATATCAAAGAGTGAAATTATAGTGATTTAAATGGCATGTTTATTGGAAAAAAGCATTAAATACATTGGTCGCAAGAACTTGCTTCTCTTATTTTGAAAATGAGAAAAATTTTGGATAAACAAAATATATTTGGACAAAACAAATTCATTAGTATGCTCCTCACTGTATCTTCATCAACACTGGGTAATAACGATTTTTTCAACATTGCAAGGATGGTTTGATGAGTAATTTAGTTGGTAATTTGAAAGAAAATGTGTAAAATCAAGTATCTTATCTTTAATCATAATTATGCTGCAAGTAAACACAAGTTTTTATATTTTTTTTCTTTTTTATTCATGTACAGAAGTGGGCTTCTCTTAGAGCCTCTAAGATGCATTTATCATCAAAAGGATCAAAATCAGGTGAATGGAGAGGATGAAGAATAGGTTAAATTATTAATTCAGTCTAGTCTAACATGAAGTGAAAGTATTGGTGTGTTATTGATATAGAGAAGCTTCTTACCATCTATTCCAAGATATTTTCCTCTATCAATTTCTTCAATATTTTCAAAAGTGATACATATTATTCCCTAATAATAGTTTTATCTTTCTTAAGTAGTCATTCAAGAGGATTATCTCAGTCAAAACATCCAGCCTATCAGTAACATAAAGCTATCCAGTTTTAGCTATTAGCTTTTCATCAAAGCCAGTTCAACTAGTTCACTGTTTGGGAAACTGCCTCACTACTGGTGTAAAGTGATGGATCCATAGATCTTTAACCGTTAAAAGAATTCCTTTACTATCTGCTTGATTCTTCAACATATTTATATATTGCCTACATTTAAATCTTTTACACAAAAAAATAAAAGCACTGACTCACACCAAGAATTCTGAAGGAAGAAGTTTACTCATTGTTGTGTTTTCTTAATAAGGTCAGGTACTTCTAGAACTACCCTTGTATGACTTGGACTCAAAACCAGATCTATTATTTTCTGGGCACATGGTGTTAACCAAGCACACTCCTTAATGTGATAATTAAAATATTCTCTTCTTTATCCTTTTTAAGACTAGCGCTGATTGACAAGTAAAAATGATACATTCATTCATAGCAATTAAACCTTTAGAACATCATCATAAAGGAACTATAAGCTACCTATAAGTATGTTTAACACTTCATTCTTAACCACCCTTGCTTTATAGTACATTGTATTAACAACAAAGTGATAACAAAAGAGAAATATGTACTATTTTAACTGAACGTTAAACTGGGAAGGGTTAAACTTTTGAGGACAATCTTTGGATTTTTCTATCAGCAACTTTCAGATGATGATTTTTAACTTCATCAAATAAAACAAGCAGCAGAATAGTTAAACCAATAGGCAGAGAAGATTATACAGTGATATATTTAACAACAACTTAATAACAAGGAAACACTTTCAAAGGTATTAATATAAATAGTATCTAATGTTAAAAATGGTGAATGTTCACTTGCACTGAAGTGAAAGATAAACAAGATATTACATGCAGAACTACAAACATTAATAAATTATAGAGATAATTGGGGGCATAAAATTTAAGGAATGATTGGGACATACTTTACAAGAAAATCACTATCTATAAAAATTCTGGAAAAACAAATGTTTCTGAGATAAAGTTGGCTAACTAGTGCCAAATCATAAATTTTAGAAGTATCTTTTTCATTCACCTGAGATCAACAATTGTGTTAATCTAATTTGGTAATATTTAATTATTATATACTGTAAAGTCAAAATATTTAGTGGAAAACTGCAACAAGTTAGATTATTAGCTCACCTCTGAATTCCATTGGGACTGTTTCTCGAGGCATTTCGTGCTGCTGATGATAGAGCACGACGTGCATCACGGATTGAGATGACCAGAAGAATAATAGGAACAGCCAAGGAGAGAGCTGATCTAGATGCCAAACAGAAACGAACAGCTGCTGCAGCCAGACGACCGAAAGGCTCAGATGGATGCCTAACATCCAATAATCGCCAACTGAGAGCCACCCCATCTCTTTCATAAGGGTAACGAGACACAACATGCAGCACAACACAAATGATGGACAAGGGATCTGAGGCAAGAGAAGTTGGAGGAGGTGAAGATATGGACAGGAAAGGAGAACGAGGTGGTGCTAACAGCAAAATCATCATCATGCTAAGTGAAAGGACCTGAAATAAAATGTATGATATGAGAGACTATGGCTAAATAATGAAACAACCTAAGATCTAATATATAAAATTCTAAAAACCAAAGCTAACAGTTGCATGTACATAGTTAATAAGTTCTTCGCATTTGATTAATATAAATTTCCCGATTTTTCCTTAAGTATAAAAAGGTAAGTTTTGAAATTAACTGATTCAAAATTTATTTATGAGTGAGAAGGTCTTTAGGTCCTACTAACTTCATAATCAACTTTGTACACATGATTTTACATAAAAATTATGAAAATATGTGAAATTAAAATGATTTACTAATGGGAGATCTCCCTTCTCTGGACTACAACCTTGTCGTGGTGGAAGGGCTTGCATGTTCCTATGACCTAGAGAGCATAACTGGAAGGAACTATGTTCCTGGTAGGGTCACCCATGCCAGAATGGTCAATAGGTTGGGGACAGATGAAAGGTAGTCCACGCAGTGTCTGAACCTCAGTGAGGAAGCTGCAAAGGCATCTGTACCCCAGTGGGGCGGCCATTACGAGTGATGGTGGTGTCACGTTAAAAGAAAGGCTGAAGAAGGGAAAGGGAGACCACCTCGACCACCACAAATTCATCCCTAGCAATTATGATGTGCCAATATAAGAATATTGTAAGTGGCGTAAATGGGACTCAGCCCACTACGGAGAGTGTTGTGCCTGGCAGTGATAGGAGTGAGGCTATCTCGGTCATCATTCCACGAAACCCTTACCCAGGAAACGACAAGAAAAGAAGAGAGAAGATGGCCAAGGAAACAAGGAATGTTAGGACAATGCTTAGGAAAGGGAAGCTGGAAAATGTAAAGGTAGAAATGAAGAGGTGCAACATTAACATACTAGGGTTATGTGAGTTACCCTGGGGCTGATGTTGACTCAGATCGTAACCTGGTCATGATGAAAACCGAGCTAAAGTTTGAAAAGATCTTTAGGGCAAAAATTACACCAAAATGGAACCTATGGGAAATTTAAAGAGTTCCAAGAGTCAGTCAGTAAAGCCTTGGAGGATAAGGGAAAGGAACTTACTATAGATGGAACATGGGAAAAAATTAAAAACAGTATCAGGAACAGTGCCCAAGTAACTATTGGGAGGGTCAAGCAAAACAAAATTAGGAAACCATGGGTGACAGTAGAAATGATAAATAAAATGGAGGAAAGAAGGAAATGGAAAAGGGTTAACACAGAAAAAGGACATAGAATGTATAAGGCTCTCAATAATGAACTGAGAAGGGAAACAAATAGGGCAAGGAAACAATGGTGGAAGGGTCAATGTAACGAAATAGAAAAGTTGGATGAAAGTTGGAGGGTCGACCTAATGTATAGAAAGGTGAAACAGTTAATGGGAAATAAAAGACGAAACAGAATAATCACAATAAAAGATAACAATGGTAACGTTCTACAGGATCCAGCCAGCATAAGGGAAAGGTGGAAAGAATATTTTGAGGAAATATATGGGAAGGACATAAAGCCAACAAACATAATGTTAGAAAGTGAACAAGAAGTGGAGGATGATGATGTTGGACCTGGGATATTAGATCGTGAAATTGATAGGACCTTGCATGATATGAAAGGAAATAAAGCAATGGGCATTGACGAGATACCAGTTGAGTCCCTTAAGAAACTGGGGGAAAGGGGTAAGAGAGAATTCTATAATTTATGTAGGAAAATTTATGATGATGGGAAGTGGCCAGAGGATTTCACTAAGACACTTCACTGATTCCTTTACAGAAAAAGAATAATGCTTTGGAGTGTTGGGATAATCGTAAAATCAGTTTAATATCTCACGCGGCAAAGGTTATTTTGAGGGTATTGAATAAAAGAATTGAAGGAAAAATTAAGGGGCAAATTGAAGAAGACCAGTTTGGCTTTCAGAAAGGGAAAGGAACAAGGGATGCAATTAGGGTAATGAGGGTACTAGTAGAACGCAGCCTGGAATT
The DNA here is from genome assembly GCA_000376725.2 of Ladona fulva. NCBI lineage: Eukaryota > Metazoa > Arthropoda > Insecta > Odonata > Libellulidae > Ladona > Ladona fulva. Next base: position 1,185,238 of record KZ308189.1, read on the forward strand.
TAAAAAGGATGTATGTGCTTGTTGTGTTGATTTTGAAAAGGCTTTCGATAGAGTCCAATGGCCAAAACTAATGGGAATTTTAAAGAAAATTGGGTTGGACTGGAAAGATAGACATTTGGTGCAAAATTTGTATTTAAATCAAACAGCGCAAGTTAGAATAACTGAGGGGGAGTTGGAATGGGCAGAGTTAGGGAGAGGGGTAAGACAAGGCTGCCCATTATCACCATCGATTTTTAATATATATGCAGAGGAAATGGTGAATGAAGCTTGGNGACAATATCATTATACTTAATTCATACTTATTTCGGATATTTCTTCAATAAATTTAAACAACTCCCTAAATCATTATTTTTAAAGAGATTTGATGTACTCCAAACGTTAACTTACCATCAAATCCTTCGCCATCTCTCCAAACCAAGTAAGATGCATAACCCATTCCAGCATACAAAGAAGTCCATGCAATAGGAAATGCTGCATTTGGTGGAGTCCAAGTTGGTTTCTTCAGGGTCTAAAAACGTAAGGGCAGTTATAAAATGATTAACTTCAATCGCTAAGAACCTTCTTCTACTTAAAGCTAGGTAAAAAAAGTGCCTATTAAAAATAACTTTTTACGATAAACAAGATGATGACAAAGATTACGAATACAGATGAATACATAAAAGCCAAACAAAGTAAAAAGATGTGATAGCACCGGATAAATGAAAAAAATCGTAAGTAAACGAAAACGTTAAGTACCCTCAGTAGAAAAGAAGGGAGAGAAAAATTGAAGTACTACATTCCTTATACAAGAACTTAACGTGATCTGCTACTCAGTTTGTGAGTTAAGAGAAACGCCGGTATATCCATTTAGATCTTACGTTCTCTGAACTACTAGGTTTTGTGATTCTACCACAAATATACATTATAGAGCACATATCAAAAATGAAATGCACGTACCTTATACCATTTATTTATTTCAGGACGAATTAAATACCCATTTAAAAGCCCACCGACATTTGGAAAGGCTGCGGCTGCAACAGCTTCCCAAACCACAGGCATGTTTCAGGATTAGCTGCTTTTCCTAGCGAAAGAGTTAAACTTCTCTTTTGAAGTTTACTGAAAAATATCTCCAGTTCTTAGCTCTCGAATCTTCCAATAAAACAGAGAGGCTGAGTTTGGAACTCTTGTTACTCCCCAAACGAAACGATGACGTTACTCAAGGTCAAAGTCAGCCTTCAAGCCTACGTAGGCGGGGTAGGCGGTATCTCGTTATCACTGTCCCCGCCGTCCCCGCTGTACCCTCATATGCCTTTTATTTTCGTCAGTCGATTTTATCATTTACTATAACCTCGTGAGAACTTGGGTTAGCAAGAATTTGTTCTTTTTTCACCATTCACGTTTATATTTCAATAGATTCCTTCACAGTTGGAATATTAAAGTAGTTGCAGAAAAGATATGGTAGTCGATGAAAAGATGGAATTGATTCATGAAATGCTTTTGAATTGTGTTTTTCGGAAAACAGTAATGGTAATTGTTTTATGCAATTTACTGTAATTTGTTGATTGAAAAAATAAAATGTATCGGTAATTATTGACCGCTTGGGAGGGGTGAGTTTCTTTCACGTTAACTCAATTATTTACATTTCAATTTGAGCATCCAGCATTCTTACGCCGGTGCGTGATGTCAACGAAAAGATGACGTGATAGCGGTAAATGACGTAAAATATTTTTGTTGTTGTTGACATCGAACATTATGTTCGCTAAAAATTGCATTTTCCAGTGACATCTCTGCTCGTGTTGAGTTCATAAATCAGACTAATTCTGGAGAAGATGTGGATGGAATAAGATTTTCGATACTTATACTGAAATTAATGTATTCCTAACTTTGATGGTTTGTGGATTACCAAAGAGACCAAAAATTTTTCATATTTTAAGTTAAATACTCATCAGCCCAGAACCTCTAGACATTCATTGGCTTTCCTTGACCCCTTTACAAAAGAAATTTTGTTTAATCCCTTAATGAACTTATTACCCATTAGTTCAGGTATCTTTCCAGTTTTTTCTCAATCTATATGGTCCCCACTGGAAATTAAAAGAGGACTTCGTTAATAAAGGCGTTTGGTCAATAATAGCAGCTTGGCAATCAGGAAATGCAATGGAAATATTAGATGTATATAACACAGGTTGGTACAATGTAATCTGCAGAAAACTGAAGCACTAGATTTTATGCCAATATTATATAACTACTTTGCAAATCCATATTTCTGTATCTTCTTTATCTCCATGACTTGATAAAAACTTAGTTGTATGATGTTTTGGATTTCTACATAAATCTATTCCCAAAAATGCTTGTGAAAATCCTTAAGTAATATTAGGCAAAATATCCTAATTTTCAGCTAAATATTAATTGCATAATTTAATCAGGTTAAATCACTGAAAAAAATCGTCTTACCAATGAATAACAAACACTCAAATATTCTCTATTTTTTTCCATCCAACATTCTCATTGCATATTAGGTTCATTAAAAATATGATAAAAAAAGTGTATACATAATTTTTATAGNATGGGCAGAGTTAGGGAGAGGGGTAAGACAAGGCTGCCCATTATCACCATCGATTTTTAATATATATGCAGAGGAAATGGTGAATGAAGCTTGGGAAGAAATAAGCAAGGGAGTGAAAGTTGGCAGGGAAGTGGTGAAGTCAGAAAGATATGCAGACGATAAAGCTATTGTGTGCGATTCCAAAAGGGATTTACAAATACTAGTAAATGCATTAAACGATAAGGCAAGGGAATATGGAATGAAAATAAACGTAAGTAAAATTAAAATAATGAGATTCACTAAGGGAAAGAAGGCTAAGTTAACAGTCAGGATGGATGGGGAAAAACTAGAATAGGTGGACAAATTCTCGTACTTGGGTAGTGTTCTATCTTGGAATGGAAGGTGTGGAGATGATGTTCGAAAAAGAGTAGCATTGGCCAATGAAACTTCTATGAAGTGAAAGGAATTGATGACAAAGGGTCTCGATAAAGGAATCAGGAAAAGATTGGTAAAATCCATGATATGGAGTGTTTTACTATATGGGTGTGAAACATGGACCTTACAAAAAGAGGACATCAAAAGATTGGAGGCATTTGAGATGTGGGTGTGGCGTAGAATGGNGTTTTATAGATAAAAAATGGTATAATGATAAGGTAACACTTGGAAATATGGGATCATCTTCTCAAATATTAAACACAACAAAGAATTGATTAAACAAAAATAACAATATTAATGATAAAAATGTTTACATACCTTCCATTTAAAGGGAAAGTGACGTAAATGATTTGAATGACTTTATTCATTTAAAAACTTCTGAAATGAGGCAACCAATCTGTGGTTTATTTTTGAGTTTTTGAATAATATATCAGTTACTGTTTTATAGTTTGAAATGATCCTCTGCATTAAATTATTTATTTAGACATTCTGTATTTGTAGAAATCACTGCGGCAAGTGATGTATCATTAACATTTGACACAAAATGTTGTGGGTAAAGAATAAATGAAGGCCAAGTCAAGTATCTTCTCTATTTGGACAGAAATTTATTCAAGCCATAAGAACAGCTTGTCATTTGTTAAAGATATCGTTCATGGCATAGCAGATACCCAACTATGGTAGAAGTGCTTAGTGCCAAAAGGGCTACTAAGTAACACATTTTGCTCCTGCATAACATCTACTGTGAGCAATGAATGTATTCTGCTATGGCCATAATAATTATTAATTTGTTGAGTAATACTATTATAAAGAAAATAAGTTATAATCTGGTTAAATATACAATGTTATCACATCAATGAAAGATTTTACAACATCTCTGAAATATGGTAAATTCAACTGAAGCAGTTAGTTGTTACACAACTCTTACTTACATAAACCTCTTCATAAAATTACACAGTTCTAATTGTTCCTATACATGACTACAACAAGGATGCTTATCAAAACTGATAAAACATCAAATAAATGTTTCTGCTGGTAATATTATACAAAAGGCCATACTCAAAAGTTCGTTTAATGCTTTATCTTATCTTGCTTTCCTCTTCACATAATTCATCATCTTCATAAGTCTTCCTGATACCAATCTCACTAATTCATGGTTTTTATTTTGAAATACATGAAAAAGTTATAGGGAATTTCAGTCTTATTGAATACAACTTAACATATGTAGAAAATCCATAGTTTCAATTTAAACTAAGAATTTTCCAGTTAAAAGAATACTTAGTTTATAAAAACATCTATGAGTCTGCATATATATCTGAAAATCAACAGCTATACAATGAAACATATTCCTTTTACCAATATTTTTCTCAGTTCCCTGACACTAGGGGATAATGGTTACAAATGAGTGGAAACAAATGCCCAAATGCAACCTGATTTTTAGAAGTAAACACCACATTCAGGGCTTGAGTAATTAGCTCTCATGAGATTCAAAAATACTCTTAGAGATTGGCTCAAATTCATCATTTACTTCTTACTTAAGACTCCACTATACTTCTGTAAATTTAAATCAAATTTACTGATAGTGTGGCAAGTATTATTTTATTTCCCACTAAGGAAGTACCTCACTTTGTGTAATTCAGAGCTAATATATATCAGAGACTATCTCAACATCTCCTGCAGATGGTATCAAGACCATATCAAAAAATCATGTAAACTTAATAAAATATTCCATACTTTCATTTACGTACTTAAGGGTAAAGGTTAGTGTTTGAGTAAATAATAAATGGAATATCAAGAAATTACAGAATCCTGTCAAGAAAATGTAAACAAACTTTCTTAAAAGCATAACATGAATTAAACTCTGAATTAATATATATGACTGATTTACTACAATCAGAAGATTTAAAATTCTTTCAAGGTAGTCTTAATCCTGATAAATATGAAAACACTAAATAAGTGGCTGGAATGGTTTAACTTCATATTCATTCCATGTTTTAACACAGAAAATTCCTTGTTTTAACACAGAAAAATATCAATTTAACCACATTAAGTAGAGGGAATCTTCATTTACGAATAAATATTTCTCTAAAGACAGACATGTTGATAGTAAGTTTACAACATCAGTTATTTCTTGGATGAGTTTTGGAACATTTTCATAGATTATAGGTAGTGTTAAACATCTTACTTTGATATCAGACATTTAGGGTTTAGTTTGACATTGACTTATAACACTCAGAACATAAACAAACATAGAACTTAATTCATATGACAACAGGACCTAAAAGGAAACTCATTAACACTGAGAGTGTATTCCACATAGATTTAGTGAAGCCATGGAATCTACTCTTTGTTGAGCCTGCCTTATCCAAGTATGAGAAACCAGGATGAGAGGAGCGGCAAGCTAGACAACCTGCCTCTTTTACAAGAATTCCAGGATTTTCATCACCAAGACGCCCAGATGCTAACTCTCCTGAAAACCACACTCTGTCACCAGCACGTAAGGATAGGGAAAAGTTAGACCATTTACCAGTTGTGGCATTATCTTCAACAATGGGAAGTAAAACCACCTCAGCTCCACTCCCAACTCCCCAAACACCACGTCCCGAGCCAACTCTAACCCAGATCTCCATCATATCTCGTGAGAGTGATTCCAAGTGACATCCTGAACCATAAACTCCCCGCCCTCGAGCTACGCCTTTCAAGGTAGAATGTGTAGGCTCACCAATAACGCAAGCAAGGTGTGCGGCCAGCTTGCGCGGAAGGAATGAAAGAATAGCAGAAGCAAGGTTGAAATGTGACTTAGTCAGCTTCACAGAAGAAACATATCCATCCCAAGAGATTGGAGTGCCTACCAAATGCCGGCATGCCAATGAAGTTGCAGCCCGGGATGTCTTTTCCCAAGCAGGATAGTGACATTCTTGGTTATACAATTCCCAAGATAGGCCTTGGGTCAGCTCCTCCCCTTCTCGAGTGTTCACTGAATCACTCCCTGAAGCACCATCTAGGAAGGGACCAACTGAGGTAGTTGGCTCAGACAGGTATGAAGAAGTAAGGGAAATGACTGCCAGAACAACGCAGAGAAACTGAATCAGCAATGCACATCTTGAAACATAATTCCATATTGGATGTCCTCTTTGCCTGTGGTGTAGAGGTAAAAGTAAACCTAAAGGTAATGCTATTATGCTGAGAAAAGCAGATGGAGCCATCAGCCAATGGGAAGCACCTTCAGCTGCGCTACGGAGTTGCTGAGCAAGGGTGATTACCGGCAAAAACAACAAGGAAAGTCCCAGCAGTGGCACACATACAAAAAGCCCTACAGTTGCAAGGGCTGCCCTAAGAAGGCCTTGGGAAGTGGCACCAACAGAAGCCAGCATGGCAACTTGCCACCAAGCAAGAGCCATGCATAATGGCACCACTCGCTCCATAGATGTAACTAGCACTTCTGCTGCATTAGGTTGACGATGGCCATTCCTAATAAGGATAAAACAGATGAACAAAATTAAAGCATCAAATTCATGAACAGTCACATATTTTGCATTATTGAGATTAAGGCTCATAGAAAGTAGGAACGAATTATAGGAAAATATCTGAAATACAGAGTTTAAGAATGTACATACTAACAATGTTAGTACATACTAATAATGTCAGTTGCACTTTTTTCCTCCATTTCATGACTTTGAAGATTTATTTATAATTTTTTACAGCAGACAATGAATATCCATAACACAAATCATATCAAAGAGTGAAATTATAGTGATTTAAATGGCATGTTTATTGGAAAAAAGCATTAAATACATTGGTCGCAAGAACTTGCTTCTCTTATTTTGAAAATGAGAAAAATTTTGGATAAACAAAATATATTTGGACAAAACAAATTCATTAGTATGCTCCTCACTGTATCTTCATCAACACTGGGTAATAACGATTTTTTCAACATTGCAAGGATGGTTTGATGAGTAATTTAGTTGGTAATTTGAAAGAAAATGTGTAAAATCAAGTATCTTATCTTTAATCATAATTATGCTGCAAGTAAACACAAGTTTTTATATTTTTTTTCTTTTTTATTTATGTACAGAAGTGGGCTTCTCTTAGAGCCTCTAAGATGCATTTATCATCAAAAGGATCAAAATCAGGTGAATGGAGAGGATGAAGAATAGGTTAAATTATTAATTCAGTCTAGTCTAACATGAAGTGAAAGTATTGGTGTGTTATTGATATAGAGAAGCTTCTTACCATCTATTCCAAGATATTTTCCTCTATCAATTTCTTCAATATTTTCAAAAGTGATACATATTATTCCCTAATAATAGTTTTATCTTTCTTAAGTAGTCATTCAAGAGGATTATCTCAGTCAAAACATCCAGCCTATCAGTAACATAAAGCTATCCAGTTTTAGCTATTAGCTTTTCATCAAAGCCAGTTCAACTAGTTCACTGTTTGGGAAACTGCCTCACTACTGGTGTAAAGTGATGGATCCATAGATCTTTAACCGTTAAAAGAATTCCTTTACTATCTGCTTGATTCTTCAACATATTTATATATTGCCTACATTTAAATCTTTTACACAAAAAAATAAAAGCACTGACTCACACCAAGAATTCTGAAGGAAGAAGTTTACTCATTGTTGTGTTTTCTTAATAAGGTCAGGTACTTCTAGAACTACCCTTGTATGACTTGGACTCAAAACCAGATCTATTATTTTCTGGGCACATGGTGTTAACCAAGCACACTCCTTAATGTGATAATTAAAATATTCTCTTCTTTATCCTTTTTAAGACTAGCGCTGATTGACAAGTAAAAATGATACATTCATTCATAGCAATAAAACCTTTAGAACATCATCATAAAGGAACTATAAGCTACCTATAAGTATGTTTAACACTTCATTCTTAACCACCCTTGCTTTATAGTACATTGTATTAACAACAAAGTGATAACAAAAGAGAAATATGTACTATTTTAACTGAACGTTAAACTGGGAAGGGTTAAACTTTTGAGGACAATCTTTGGATTTTTCTATCAGCAACTTTCAGATGATGATTTTTAACTTCATCAAATAAAACAAGCAGCAGAATAGTTAAACCAATAGGCAGAGAAGATTATACAGTGATATATTTAACAACAACTTAATAACAAGGAAACACTTTCAAAGGTATTAATATAAATAGTATCTAATGTTAAAAATGGTGAATGTTCACTTGCACTGAAGTGAAAGATAAACAAGATATTACATGCAGAACTACAAACATTAATAAATTATAGAGATAATTGGGGGCATAAAATTTAAGGAATGATTGGGACATACTTTACAAGAAAATCACTATCTATAAAAATTCTGGAAAAACAAATGTTTCTGAGATAAGGTTGGCTAACTAGTGCCAAATCATAAATTTTAGAAGTATCTTTTTCATTCACCTGAGATCAACAATTGTGTTAATCTAATTTGGTAATATTTAATTATTATATACTGTAAAGTCAAAATATTTAGTGGAAAACTGCAACAAGTTAGATTATTAGCTCACCTCTGAATTCCATTGGGACTGTTTCT
>KZ308189.1:1196464-1262239 GCA_000376725.2 Ladona fulva
AAAGAGTAGCATTGGCCAAGGAAGCTTTTATGAAGCGAAGGGAATTAATGACAAAGGGTCTCGATAAAGGAATCAGGAAAAGATTGGTAAAATCCATGATATGGAGTGTTTTACTATATGGGTGTGAAACATGGACCTTACAAAAAGAGGACATCAAAAGATTGGAGGCATTTGAGATGTGGGTGTGGCATAGAATGGGAAAGGTGAGCTGGGTGGATAGAAAAACAAACATAGAGGTGCTAGAAATGGTTGGGGAGGAAAGGGTTTTAATTGAAGTAATTAAGCACTGACAAAAGAAATGGGTGGGTCAAATATTAAGAGGAGAGGGATTGCTGAAGAATGTAATTGAAAGAAGAATGCAAGGGAAGAGACAGAGGGGAAGGCAGAGGCAAAAGATGTTAGATGACATAAAGGGTGGGGTGAGTTACCAGGTAACGAAAGAAAAGTATATGAATAGGGAATATTAGGGCACATGGACCTACTGAAAGGTAGAACACGTACGTATGTAATGGGAGATCTATTTATTATTGACCATATTCTGAATAATTTTGAAAATTACTCAGAATTCTGAATCTATGGTTCATCATGGAAAAACTGATAATATTGGTGAATCAAACAAGAAGAATAATGCGGTACCTCCTTGGGTTGTTTAAGAAATATGATTCCAGTCATGAACAGCAGTAGAAAGAAAAGATATAACGAAAATTAATGCAAGGAATTCACTCAATTTTGATGTCTATCGATCAATCAAGTAATAACAATACAGATTTTTTACAAATCAAGGAAATTTCCCAAGGAAGAACAGACTTGAAAAAAGTCTGATGGGACCAGGAATTGAACCTGGGTCTCCCAATTGCCGGTTGGGTGCTCTGTCTGTTGAGCTATTCTGGCAGAAGATTTTTCCAAGACATTCGGGAGACTTTGTGGGCAAAGGAGGTTGCGAATTCGCCCACATGATGGCATCGTTCGCTGTCATGGCTTCATGGAAGCACCGGCTACACAAAATGATGGAAAGGAAACCCCTTATTTGAAATACCAGAATTCGTAAGAATGGCTTACTCATGATTGCCCTACACCCTTGGACCTTCTTTAGATCAACCCCTGATTCCTAGTCCTTGCTCTTGAATGCTTATAACTACCTCACATAGTTGACTTCCATGATTTGAAAAAGAGGACAAAGAGTGCTTATACTTACAGTGACCTCTGAGTGAAGTAAGGGCCAGGGTGACTGCCAACTTCCACCAATTCCTTCTGCACTAGAATTGCTTTCAGCAGTCTCAGCTGATTCTGAGGAGCCAGTGACCACACTTGATGCAGTGGCCACATGAACTAGAAGAGCAGCAAAAAACTGGACCCATGGTTGAAGATCTCCCTTTGCATGGCGCCCCTCAGCTTCAGATGGGTCCAGTTCAGGTACATGAGCAACCAAAAGCCTTGACCAGATTCTCAACTCTCTCCTCTCTGATAGTTGCCAGCACACCCGACACGAAGCTGACACCATCACTGCTAATGCACCATAATGTAAAAGGGGTAGCAATGGATGCATCACTATTGTTAAAACGGGCCACAGAGGCTGCAAGATCTCTGATCCAGAATGAAGAAAGATATAGGCGGCGATGAGCAGAAGGAATGAAAAAATTCTGAAAGAAAAGAAAACTCATCATTCTGAGAAATGATTTTACATGCATCAATGAAGTTCAAAGGCAAACAAAAATACTGAATTTGTAAACCCTGAAAATGAAGGCTATTTTCTATAAACAAAGGGTAGAATTCTTTCATTAATTTCTTTATTTGAACTAACGGCAAAACTCTGAATGAGCAGTGTCCTGAATGCTTGAAAATTTCTCTGCTATGTGAACTTCTTGGTAGAAGTTTGAATGTGATAGATCATATTACTGGTGATGGAAAGATATTTAGAACTTCTTTTTCTAACCTGAAACAATTTTTTAATGATGAGCTGCTTGTACTTCGACTTTTGCTATTTCCTGCTAGTGTCTCCAGGAGTCTGGAATGGAACAAGGCCAGGCAAAGTCTAGGGTGCAGAAGAGAGCGACGGAATGAATCCAATCGATGAAGAGCTCTGATATGAGGAGCAGTGAGACAAAGGACACGATGCACCATTGGTAGCTGACCCCGGGAATATGCAGAGGCAGCAGACAAAAGGTGTTCTTCTGTCAACTTTTCTCCAGCATAACCTTCACTTCGTAGCACCCAGTCTGAATCATACACAAGAATATGTCAATAAAAGTACAAAAAAGCTCCAATAAACCACTCCAAATGTGACAAAGAGGTATTTATGTGGATTTCGTAAAGCCACTTGTCTCTCTCAGAAGTACAGTATCACATGATTTCAAAATAAAAGAGTCTAAAGGATTATCTATCTGTACATTAAATGAAAAAGCTGTGATAAGCTCTTTCCCGAAAGATAATTTGATAAAAATTTCATTACTTTCAAGAGAATTACAGAAGTCCTGACCTGAGCTTTCGGGAAAAGGATTAAATACTGCCATTCACATAAGAAAAAGATGATAAAAGTCAAATTTTTGGTTAAAAAGTCATGTTATTGTAACCGCAAATACTTAAAACAATTTATTTCTAGAGCTAGTGCTCAAAACTTTAAATTAAAGTATGGATATTTAGATCACAAATTTTAACTCATACACTCCTATGCATTTCCTGATCCAAAATGAACAGGCTTAATATTATATAATTAGTTAAATTAATAAAATTTGCCTTTGCTCCAATTTTACTATTTAAAATACCATCCTAAGAAAATGTATCATAAGATCACAGAGCTGAAATATAAAATAGGTTAAAGGTTAATTGAACTATTTAACCTTTGAAATAAATTCATAGTAAGAACAAGAATGGAGGTCTAGTATGAAAACATCTTTCTAGAATGCTGACTAAAAGATGGACAAACAAAAGATATTCTAAAACATATTTCAATAGTATAGAAAAGTAGCACTATACATAATTATTAATTGATTGATTGATTTATGTATTGATAATCATTAGTTTTCTTCTTCAGATATACCATAGTTGTAATGGTAATTTTATAATAAAATCTTACAGGAGAACCTGAGGCACTATCACATCCCACTTCCCTTGAAAGTAATATAGAAAATAAGAGCCTTACCAATTTTATCACCCTTATTTTGAACATAATCTTCTGTACCATCTGAATCTAAGAACCTATCTTCTTGGGGTGATTCTGAAGATTCAGGTATTGCATCACCATTTCTGCTCATATCAGGATGAATAGATTCACATTTATTTGTATCTGGAGGATCTTTCTTTTTTCTGTGACTTCCTTTCTTAACTTTAAAGCCATTTTCATCTAAACTCTCTACTCTTCTGCGCAACTGATCTGTTGTGATGAAATCTTCTCCAGCAGAGAGGCTAGAAAGGAATAACAAAATAAAATAATCATATATATATACCAGAATTGAAAAGAAATAAGTATTCTTTGGAAGTTTTTCTTTGAAATTGATGTGTTAATAAGAATATTCGGTTGACTTTCGAAAAATGTGAAATATAACAACATAGAGAATTCCATACCTAGAAAATAGCTTTCTAGCGGCTCTCCGAGCTAGCTTCTCATCCATGGTCATACCAAGACATGTCTTTACATCCAAATAGTTGTGTTCAGTGATGCCTATAATAAAAGACAGGTTCAATGGTAACATGTCTCAAATATATAACACCAAAAGAGGATTCAATTATTACTTGCCTTGACCGGTTTCCAAGCAATTTTTCAGCATAGCTGTTCCTTCACCATGCCCTTGCTCTGAAGCTTTGATCAACCAATACACTGCAACTTTAGCATTTTCTTCTTCTTCTGTAGAATTAAGATACTCATTATGAGAATAGAAAGGTTGAAATTGGTAAGATTTCATACGATAAAGGTAAGATGCTTACCACATTTTTCTTCTAATAATGTTTTCGCCAAAATCACTTGCGACTCAGGACATCCGTCCTCTGCCATTTGACTTTGCAGTCTTCTAAGAGATCCCTTTGGTCCATCTAAATTTAGAGCAACACATTTAATCCATCCAACTCTTGTTTTATCTTATTTCGAAAAATCACAATCGTTCATGCCACAACCTTACCATGAATAGTCCACTGTTTTCTTCCAGACTTCTTCAATGGTACAGGTACAATTCCAGCCATTATACAGTAAGTCTTTAATAATATACTTGCGAAATAATCGCAAGGATCCTTCTTTTCGAGAAACGTCAATAACACTTAAACAAGTTATACACGGGTTTGACTCAACAGCTGAGCATAGAATAAATTCTGTTATGAAAAGCACAACGGCTGATGTTAACATATAATGTAATACTGCTCTTTATACTATTCTTAAAATGAAACATCTCTCACTGTCAGCTTTAGGAAATGCAGGAATCGGAAATCCTTAAATGAGTGGAACCCGAATAACATTCCCGGAACTTAATAAAAGTTTCTCATATCCTCGCCCGAAAGAAACAATAAATATGCTAAATTCGTCACTCATTTGAGCAAAGAGCGCAAAGAGGAAAGGGAGGAAAGCTACGGCAACATGGAACGAGCAAATTAGCAAATGTTTTGAACTACGTCACCTTAGATGCGATTGAATTTACTGAACATATTTACGCTTTTAAGAGAGTGTAAACAACTTAGTAATCTGCAAAAATGGCACCCCCACCTGAAGACGCAGTCCGTCAGGAAATAGTTAGTTTAAATCTCCAAATTAAAGCTCTCATTCAGGTTTGTAATCGGGTATGGTAAGTAGAATATTCTTATTTTTTGAGCAATCCTTCAGAAGTATTTGCTGTTAACAGGATATAAAGGCTTGCCAAGGTCCTACCGAAGTTTTAAATGAGTTAAATGCCGAAATAAGGGCAAAACTAGATTCACTTAGGAGTCGTTTGGATGAGTTTGAGTTGATAGCCAAAGAGAAAGACAAAGAAACTGAGAAGATTGAGTTACTGAAGCAACTAAACAGTCATCGGCAACAGTTAACAAGGTATGATTTTATTTCTTATAATTCAACAATTTTTCTGCTATTCTGAATATAAAAAAATGAGTACTGAGTCGTAACTCTCGAACTTCATTTTTAATATTTACTTTAAAGACTTTATCTATCATATTCAGCCAGAGAGTAGTAGTTTTCATTGAATTTATGGTAAATCTTTGATAGCGGTTCGACAGCTCAAAAAATGATAGCTCTATTTTCTGTGAATGAAAAAAAAGGCTGTCGAACCACCATCAAATATTTACCAAATTATTTCCACTATCCTATTGGCTGAACGTATGACTTCGGAATACAGGCCTTAGATGTGATATATAATAACACAATGAAAATGAAAATAAGGTAAATATTTGATAGTGGTTCGACAGCCTTTTTTTTTAGATTTACCAATAATTTTAAAACCCGTACCGAAAATACCTGCATACCGAAAATTTGTCTCCTCTTATTATTTTAAACGATTCGCATGAATGTAAGGCATTAAAGGTCAGTGTACCATAGAATATTATGGCAGGAGAACCTATCATAGTGGATTAGGTCGAATCTTTTGTTTTGCTGTCATCTTTTAGGGTAGGATTTTACAAAGTCATAGTGTCTGTTAAGGGCATCCAGTTTACATAGTAACGTTAATTTAGACCAGTGAATCCCAACGTGGGCGATGTCGGCCCCTAAGGGCCCTGGTCTAATCTAGGGGGACGCTAGACGAAAAAGAATTTTATTCCATTGCCTGTCATCTTTCTTCCTTAATAGAGATTTACTGGATTTATGGCACCAATACAACATCAGAAAATTGTCATACAGTAATTTGGTGGATATTTTTATCATTGCAGTGTATAATTTTCTTTTTCTTTCTTCAGCCATGGCCATACAGATATTAATTTTCATAGATTTTCATATTTGGCATGAAAAAGTTTGGGAAAGACTGATTAAGACATTGTCAAATTTTCCTTATTATCAGTATTCCATGCCAATGAATGTTCGAATGTAGGGCAAATTGCTGATTCTAATTTTGTGGTCATGAATAAAGTTTCCCCAGAGGTGGATCAAGCAGTAGTTTCTTAATACAAACTTATATAATTGTGTGAGAGGCTGAAAAATGCACATTGCATAGTTAACGTCAGTGAAGGGAATGTGACTCAAGTCTTCAGCTTTGACTTGGGTTCACTAACATTGTTCAGCAATGATGTTTATTTGTATATATGGTACATTTTACAAAAGCTGTGGGCATCAGAAAACTTGGAACAGAAAACAAAAACTTATAACTCATTAATTTTAAGTAAAAATGGAATGAGTTATATACATAAAAATCCTAATTGGAACTGGAATATCACAACAGAACAGACAACTGAAGATTATAAGACAATAAAGAAGGAAGTCATCCAATTATGTAAACTAAAGATTAGAAATGAGAAAGATGGTAAAAAATTAACATGGAAAATTGTGAAAGTTTCTTTTAATTCTCTTAGTCAATGAATGAAAAACAACTCTCATGGAAGAGAGCAATAATGTTGCAGTTTTTAGTTTTGAGTCTAGAAAAAGGGGAATTTAAAAGATAATTCGTTCTATTGTGAGAGGGAAAAAGGATATTGCAGTTACGGGTGCAGCTGGCAGGTACATGAAAATTGATAAAAGAGGCTAAAGTTGGGGAATCAATGAAGTTGTAATGAAATTAAAAATAGGAGTATGTTAAACGACACAGAATCAGGAGTAACTTTGTGGTAATAATTAACGTTAAAAAGGAGTTATGAGTATGTTGTAGGAGTTAGGAGTATGTTGTTGGAAATCGTTGGAAGATTTAGAGAATTCATAATCTACACATAGGGAATATTGTCTATACCAAAGCCAAGATGAAAACCAATAATTTTCTTAAACTTATTTCGGATGTTTGCCATCCAGACTTCATATTTGAGGAGATATGGAGACCCCACACGTGAAGAATATTCAAGGGTAGGCCAAAAATGAAAATTAAAGGGGTACCCCAAAGTGTTGATATCATTAAAATCTCTGGCTGATCTGAAAATGAACCCATGAGTTTTGGATGCTTTTTTCACAATATAGTCATTAGGGTTCCCAAATAGCTAAGTGGACAACGCATTCAACTTCAGTTATAGAGGTCCTGAATTTGTTTCCTGGTGGGAGCCTTTGTGCAAAATGACCTTAGCTTTCAAAGCACTTTAACAATACTACTACAGTGCATTTTCTCTGCTGTATTTATTTTCTCTGATTTATGCACTTAATGTTAATATAGGTTTAGAAGTCATATTAAAATCTTAATCTGCCAATTTTGCTTTAGATTCATTGACTGTGTTTTTATTATATTTTGACTCATTACATAGCTTTTTATTAATTATTTATCCACTTTTTCTTCCTATTGATTTAAAAAATTCAAATAATCCATCATCATCCTCTGCAGCACTCTTAAAGAGTTTAGAAAAGCAAATATTGCCTGTCAACTGGAAATAGAGAAAAAGAACAAGGAATTACTTTTTGAAGGTTCCAGTGGGTCAGCGGTTACAAGGTAACCTCATAACATTCTTTTGAAAGAGTGGTATCTGGTGCAACTTCTGTAAAGCACTGTTTTCCTTTTATCCAGACGTGTAAAAGACAAAGAAAATCTAACCAAATATTCATCAGAAGTGACAGAGAATTTGCTTTCCATTAGTCGTCATCTGGCTGAAACAACCCAGAGAAGTGCAAACACTTTGGAAACTTTAGGTAACTTTAAAGGAGTTCCTAATAGATAATTATAGGAGTTCATAAGTGAAGTTTTACTGATACCATTTGTCTTTTTAGTGAATTCATCTACTGCAGTTCATTCCACAAGAGATGAGTTTAGTAATATGGGCAGCTTACTAGGACAGTCAAGGAAACTTTTAACTAAGTATGGAAGAAGGGAATGTACAGATAAAGTATTGATACTATTTGCATTTGCATTTTTTTTAGCCTGCGTTGTATATATTATTAAGAAAAGGCTGTTTTGAGATTAATTTGTCATAAGTGTACATAAAATGTTTTTGTGCTATTAAACTGTTATGTGTCAGTTTTTAAATTTGTTTTTTATTTTATTAATAATTTTAAATGTTGTAGGAACATTAGCTTTGATTATGGATATCATGTGATAATGCAGGATTTTGTAAAAACAAAAGATAACCACCTGGTTGGTATATTTTCATATTGTCAGATCAGTACTTAAACAATTTCTGAAATCAGATATCGTGTTTATATATTGAAAATCTAGGAGATAATGTATTTGCACCACTATCAATTATATTTTACAATACTTAGTTTTGATTAATGTGGACACCATGAAGGTATGCAAGTGTACTCTGTTAATCTGTATAAATAATACTAATATAAATTTACTGCTCCTGGAATTCTTCTTTCATCTCACACATATTTACTTCTTACCTTCTCTTTCACTCCTCTTCCCTCCATATTTTTTCTCATCATTCCCATAACCATACATGCTCTATTCTTTGATTTCTATATTTCAGACTACTTTTAATAATAATCAGGAATTAATGTTGTCTAATTTTAGTCTTACTAGACCTTTCTCACAATTAAACCTTGACAACACAACTATCTCCTGATTAGGATTTGAATCTGGAACACCAGTGTTGTTTGGTTAGCGCACTGACTTCAATGACTCCAAAGCCTGCTATATACATGGTGATATAGCCATGATGAATAATCTTTGTCACTCAGCTCATATTTGACCTCTTGGTCATCTATCACTAGGGTGTCAAACCTATAGCACACATGCCCTAAGTGGCACTGGAGAAAATGTTTTTGGCACATGGAACTCTTACAATTTCATCCTTGCTATGCATTCTTCACATAAAAGATGAAGTCACTGATTGTAAGTAAATGCTGGTTCTTTTCATTAGTATAGATAATTACGTCAATTACTGTATCTTTATCCCATTGTTGACATAAAATTGATAATATCAGCTTCTCACCATATAATTTGGCACCAGATCAGCATGCAAGTACTTTATATTTTTCAACTATGGCACTCTTGCCATTCCTGATCTAACTCATCTCTCATCAAACACAAGCAAGCATAACTAGCTTTTAAATCTATGGCTATTCCAGTTCCTTTATCCTTAATCAATCAGTTTAATTAATATCCTTTTCTCCTCAACTCAGACTCTCTTCATTCCTTATCTTGTCTATCTTTCTAATATTTTGAAGCATCCTCCTTATTCACATATCAAATGCTTCTATCCTTAGGTAGCTATTGTCGAGGGTCCATGTTTCAAATTGAAAGAGAACCACACCTGGCTCTTTTCCTTCATTATTCTTTTCCTCTCTAAATTTCTATAAACTAAACTTGAATTAATGATTTTGGACTTCAGAAAATGTAATTCATTCTTTAATGCTAGTTATTCCAATTTTGGCCTTTACTCATGTCACCCACATAAGCATTAGATATTAAACTCAAACAATTCTCTTGATAATACGGTGATACCTCAGTTAATGAAAATAATTTGTTTGGGAATCACATTTATTAGCCAAAACATGTTATCAGGTGCCTCACTTCTCGAACATAAACAACCCAATCGAGTTGGTGGGTGTACTCTCGCATGTGATGTGGTCATTATTAGCTCATTTCTTTGACACCCATACAGATAGATACTGGATTGTCCCAACCATTTATGTTGGAGCACTCATCTACTGAAACATTGGTTAGTTGAGTCAGAAAAACAGGGAAAATATTCTTCAGCCTAAGTATCACTGTATTTGCAATTTCAGAGGAAGCTGAAAACAGCTCACTCTTGTGAGACTGAGTAGCTTGTTACCATTTCATCTGGCTTAATACTTGTGTGGGTGCTTTAGGGAGCCATTTAGTGTCTTTTTAAACAACTTTAATAAATTCATTTAATTTAACCAAACAAGCAGATGGTAAAAAGATGGAACTATATGAGGTGATGAATAATGAAAATAAAACCATAATAATTTTCAAGGCCCTTTATTTATTTTCCATATTCATTTCTCATACACAAATTCACACACTGCAAATTAAAATTTTGGTCCTTAATATGCTTATTGTTTAAAAATTGTTTGATTGAGTTCACAATTTTGGACCATGATTCACAACAAATTTTTAACCCGGAGGACACTATCCTATGATAAGTCATGTTAAAACAAGTAAAAACAAATTCCCTTAAATTGTTTCAAGAGAATTTATCATATTGGCCCAGATAGATCACAACAATAAATCTTAGAAGTCTTAATCTAGGAATCCTAATATTATTTCTTGTATTTAAATCAAGATGATTCTGCACAAGAATGTATAGCAATAAACAGCATGATCAAAATTAAACTAGGACTATAGACAATTTGTACAGAGCAGGCATACACATTCATCATCAGTCATCACACAACAGTTTACACTCAATAGATGAAACCAAAGTCTTAAAATTATCTAAGATTAAACTGGAGCAGCTCGATCGAAATCTTTGACATCTAAGTAATATTCCAAAGCAATGTATATATGTGAGGGTATACATGAGAATAAAGATATGCTTTCAAAAATACATGAATTAAAAAATCAAGGTCTCACCACTCCAACTTAACTGAAAAATATTAACAAACAATTACAACCAGTAGGACTGAGAATAGTTCTATAAAATATAGCTGCAAGGTTATAGAGAGATAGGGAAAATGAAGAGACAATTTCATTTATATAAATTGTAAAAAAGTCTTTTTTAGTGACTTACTTAAGTTTCAAGGCACTCTTGGGAGTATGCTTATTATTTTTTAGTAATGGTGGTGACTAGTAATTATTGAGAATGAATTGAAGCAAAAACTGTTACCCCTTCCCTAAACAATACAACAATAACTTTGCATAACAGCTTCACCACAACAGTAAAACAGCTCTCACAGAAATGAAAGAGTATTCTTTTAAATAGGAATAAAATATAAAATCTGATTAGACATACACCCTTACCTGTTTTTTTATAATTCTTGGAGACTTACAAATAATATCTTAGATTGTAAAAATAGTGGTGTATCTCATAACAAACCCACTCACCACTTAAGCTGAACCCTTTTATGAGCAGTAAAGAGCTATAGTTGATTATATTTGAAATTGAAAAAAAGAGGTGAATCTGAAAACTTGGGATTGAAATGACATTTAAATATTCACAAAAGTTGTGAATGTAAATATAAACCAATTGAAGGATGGAAAAATATCAGAAACTAGTTTCTGATGTAATTTACTCAACCAGCATATAATTGTCTTGCCAAAATAGAGAGAAATGAAGTCGTTATATGGTACACCATATTACAATAGTACATGGAACTAACAAAATTCATAACATAGGTCAAACAAAAATAATAGTTTACCATTATCAACCAAATTAGAGCAGAAGATGTTGATGCTTCCGTTGATATACTATTGAGTGACCACCAGAATTCTTAAAAAGGATGTAATTCAGATGAAATGCATAACAATGATGCAAAATGTTCACTTTAAGACATCCCTTCATTTTAAATTACGTTTCAATTCTGTGTAAACCAACACTTATAAGCAAATGGATGTTTCAGAATATGGACATCATCTTTCCACTCAATCTAAATTTTTGTTGTAATAGAAAATGTTGTAATAAAATTTTTTCAGGAAGTCTTGAATGAAAGGAAAACTTCATGGAATTAATATAATCTTTTCCTAGAATGCTCTTGATGTTTCTGGTAGAACATTATTCCAATAACTACACAAGCAATAAGTGCAATTGCTCCAACCATCATCAGAAGAAATATTTTGATACCACTCAAAGATGATGGCTTTGGATCTTCCACATGGTCTGTAAAGAGATGAGAGAGTTGGTATTAATTAATTGAGCTGAGCAGTTAATTACAAATGCATTCAAATTAAAATGTTTTAAATTAAAATTACAAATCAATTAAAATTTTTTCTTATGATCTTTAGTTTTTAAACATTAAGCATTATCGTATTTAGATCTTTCATAAAATTAATAACAAGCCTTTATTTCAGGGCAAGATTGAGCCTCTTCTTACATCCAATTCTAAAATCTACAATATCTAAAAATCACTTGATTCAAATCTACCCTATATGGTTAACATGTACAATTTAGTATGCAGAGTTTTCTAGGATAAAATAGTAGGACAAAGAAAACAGATATGTCCTGTTACATTATGATCTACATAAAGGTTATTAAAATCCATGCCACATTATAGATTTAAAAAAATATGTTAGGGTTCAGCTATTACATGAAATAGAGAACTAAATAAACTATTATTCTCCACAAAGTTATTTTAACTATTACAATAAGGGGTTAACGAAATATAGCTAGTATTTTTTAACATACAAATATAGAATGCAGGATTGTAAGATAAGTATCAATGAGAAAATAAATAATAATAAAATCTCAAGAGATGAGCAACTTATTAACCAGAGTCAGTATCAGCTAAGTCAACCATAATAGAATATGATATTCTAATTGTTAAAGGCAACACATTAAAAAAATTCAAATGATCTCAGATCAGTTATGCAACAGAATAAAACTCAAAACTATAAATTCTATCATTTTTGCATGCATTCGCTGCAACAAATTAACCCATACTGATATACTCAAATAATTAAGGATGGTAATTACATGTTACTACAATGATTCACTGACAAATAGTAATATATTTAAGTAATATTTATTCATATTAATATGAACAATTTAAGAATGCTTCACTATGTTTCTGCATAACGTAAAACCTCTCGTTCTTTCCAATTATCTCATAGCAAATGTTCTTTCATACAGCAGTGAAAAGAGGTATTAATGCCACTTTTTTACTTCTGATAGCTTTTGTTCAGCTCAATTTTCTTATTGCAGAATGATGTAAACAAAACTAAATTTATAACAAAATTATGAAAGTTTGTGACATTAGTGAGATTTTAAAGACATGATTCCAGCCAAGAAACAGGAAGAAAGCTATTGCAATGAACGGCTAACTTTTCAGAGGTTAAAATAAATTAAAAATAAAAAATTTCAAGAAAGACACAATATTTACTGAAAAGGCAAGTGAATCAGCTTTCTAGAATACCATTTTATAATACTGCTAGATGAAATAAAGTATAAAATAGCTTAATATAATGAAGGCATTTCTTGATTTTGTAGCAGTGTGTAGGAAAGTTACTATTCCACATTATGTTATGCTCCACATTTTGACTATACAAATGGCCAACTACTACCCATATCACCTGACTATTGGTGCAGAAATATCAGTAAAAAACTGCAATGGAAACATCACTCACAAAGTCTGAGCAAATTTTGATAGTTGCATTTTGAAAAAAAATACATAGCTCAAAGTGCTCCAACACAGCAAAGCAGCCACAATGAAAAATAATAAAAATTTCTATTGAGCTACTGATTAATCTAAACATTTTAAGGGATCTATTTAACTTACAACCATACATACACAAACACTGTATTTGCACCAATCTAAGACTTTTTTTATTCCTTTCAGACTTCTGTAGAAATGTGGGTTTGTCTAACAATTAGAAGCAAAACCCTTAATGTCAATTGGATTACACAAACATTTCCTAGAGTAGGTACATGCATAGTAAAATTCTGTTTCAGCTAAAGTTTCATCAACATAACCCCAAATCTCAAAATGTTTGTATGACTGCTTACAACTCACCAAAATTTGATTGTAAAAAGCAACAATTCTGTTGTAGTGAAAACTGCAACAATGTCAAGGAATTGTATTCAGAACAACATTACAAATGAGTCTCAGTTTTCCACTGATTGGAAAAATCAAACGATAATAAACTGAATCCTAAGTAATTCATTATTTATCGCTATCATAGACTATTATTCAAAATCAAATTTCTACCCTTGTGGAGTTCCAAAAAAAAAAGGAATGCCTTAGAATCAGATTTGTGTTAGATTCATGCAAACATGGGACATGCATTCAAGTTATATATGAGTAATAAACACCCTTTATTTTCTTAGAAAATCGATTTCATAAAATTTTGAATTACCTCTGGGAGGCTCAAAGAAAGCTGCAGAGGGGGATATTTGTGATCGGTCTTCGTCTTCTCCAGGGGACCCAGATAACTTGGCCTGACCAGCAGGAAGATCTAACTCATACAATTTCACTGACAGAACATCATGGTTATCAGTCAGATCACCAGTGGCTGCAGAGAGACCAAAATAATACCCAGTAGGTAGCCGAACACCTCCAACCCTCAGACATTCTTTCCAAGCAGCTTTGTTTTCAATGTCAGTTGTTACTGGAATCAAAGAATTGTGTTACAAAGAAAGATATGTAGAATTGTAAACTATACTTAGTAAATCAGTTCTTAAAACATCAGCTAAAGGAAATACATTTTGTACAGAGGGCTAATGCTAGAATATAAATCATTTCTACCAATACAAGCTGAAATAACAAAACAAATGCTAACAATATGCTCTAGCTTCACTCGGTGGAACACCATGATGAAATAAATATGAATGCACTTCGTAGTTTCCACAAGAAATTTTTCTTTCGACCTGTTTCGACTTCGTGAGTCATCATCACCTGATGATGACTAGCAAGAGTCGAAACAGGTCGAAAGAAAAATTTCTTGTGGAAACTACGAAGTACATTCATATTTATTTCAAAATAAATGCTTATTAACTTCGTGTGATCAACTGAAATATGAGAAGAGGTATTTATATTAGCAAGTTGATGTTACAAAAAGTAAAACAATTTAATTGCCAAGTAAAGTATTAAATTCAACAACATGGAATAATTTAATATTTTTGGACTAATTGAGTAACTCTAAGCAAAATATTGCTAATTTTTAACAGAAAAAAACTATATTTACTTATTCTATCTTCCAAAATTTCATCATGAAACAAATAAACTGGCCAAGTAGTCATTCTTAGGTGGTATTAGAAAATTAGATAAGTAATTCATTATTTTAAGCAAGGAATTCATTCATAATAATCAATTTCTCTGCAATAGTACAGCCAAATTTGGTTGAACAGATGAACACATTTAACGGGATAAATGGCAACAAAAGTAAAAAATATATACAGGCGAATCAAGTATCCCAAGGAGAGAAATATGTTATATACCTGAAATTTACAAATCTATACTCTAATTATGGGCTTAACGGAAAACTTTCTGTTTGCATGTTATAATTGTATTCAGTTGGCATAAAATAGTTACTTCCAAAATTATCAAAGCAACCGGCTAGAAGTTAAGGTTCAAAGAATCAACAAAAAACATTCTTGTTTGGTTTATGAACAAGAGCTCATAAGGTCAACTACCACTAGCTTAACTTTTTCTACAAGAATATTTAGCAGAGATAGCAATATTTACAATAGAAAGTTCACTAAAATTGAAACATGATTAGAATCAGAAAATCTGAAGCAAAAATTGAGAACTACTATTTCAGTGGTATAGGCAATCTATGATTTATTAAATATTGGTAATTTTAGGTACAGGTAGGCACAGTCAAACTCAGATAAACCCCTCCCGCTTAAGATGCTACCCTACTTAATATGAGCTTTTCTCCTGGTCCCAGTCTCTTTCATCTAAAACACATGGTAAAAATACCACTTCAGGCATTCAGTTGACTGCTCCTAAGGTGGATTTTCCTGTCTCAAAATGAACTGCAATCTGCCTAAGCCACCTCATTTGATAAATAAAAAAATGTTTACTATTATCTGTATTGCAGCTCCCCTCTCCTACCTTGCCCTGTCTTTAAGAGGGTTTCTTTTTACTCTATTGTTTGGGATAACTAATTTTTTGATAACAAAATAAGACAGAACAGAAGAACCTCCATCTCTCTGTTAGAGCTGAACCTAACTCTGACATTGAGTGAGATCTTCCCCTTCAGTCTCATCCTGAAGCAGTAAGTTAGATAACAGTCACTTGGTGGCATTTCTTTTCACTGCAAACTCAATTTGGAAGCATGTTGAATAAACCAGAGTGGTTTCTTGAGTGTACTCTTGGAAAAACCATGCTCTGTGGTGGTGTCTCACCACTGCAGTTAAAAAATTCTTTATATATTCCTAATTGACTATCTGGTAAAATCTTGCTGAACTATTAAGTAAAAAATGACAAAAGTGAAGAAACGAAGGAAAGTTCTATCTTTGTCCAAAAAGTAGACCATTCTTCAAAAATATGACGGAAATCTTATACAGAATTAATTCATGATATCTCTAGATATACAGTCTTTAACTATGGCTTATAAGCAAACCTAAGCAGATCCTTTTTTAAAGCCTTAAAGCAGTTAGTTAAGAATTACAAAGCTAAAACGTCTGGCCAAGTTGTTTCCTAATGCACAAGAAATAAAAATTGCTGAGTCTCAATCGAAATGCTAATGTGGTTTACAGTTGATTCCCTGAAATGCATCTTAAGTGGGTTTTACAAACCAATAGTTTCTATGATAATTCAATGATATAAAGAATAATATTCCTGAAGGTATTGTACTAAGTCTCATGAAAAACAAGTAAGTAAATGCATAAAATATTTGTAAATAATGCATACATTTTATACTCAACTTTTAGAGAAATTTCACAGAGCCTCAACTGCATTTTACTCAGGATTCTACTATGTTAAGAGGAACATATTTTATACAAATGAATTTTAAAATATTTACTTTGATTCTCCCTTTAAAATTACTCAACTTTACAAAAAAAAGTGCTTATGAAAGATGATGTTATCCCAACAAAGATGGAATTCATAAAATTTATACTACTAAACCTGTATTCATACACCACCTTCTATATTATCATTGTAAATTCAGTCATTAAGGATTATCAAGTAAAAGGATGCACCTGGACAATTTAATGACAGCAATGTATTGATGTTTCCATGATAACAGCTGATGTAGATTATGTTTCAGTAATAAATAGCTGATTACCTCAGTACAATATGTTTTGTAAAAAAGGAGAATTTCACACGTTTCATTTTGTAAGACTAGTGAATCAGATGAATAAAAAAAGCAAATCCTGTGCTGCCATGCACACTTCTTTTGTTTACAAAGCAGATATTTGCAGCTAAGATAGGTAAATTATGCTAAATATATGTGTAAAAATACAGACTGGTTAATTAGTCATCAAGAGAGCATGCAGGAAAGCATAGGTTTAATTCTCAATCATATCTGGGATTGCAAATCCAGATGTCAAATCTAATGGAGTAGGTGTTTGTACACTGAAATACTCACAATGCTGTTCATGATATGAGGTTGTATGATAATTAGTGCATATTATAATGAATTATTGTTAGTGCAAATTGAAGCTTATTCTTGATTCACTTAGCAACTTAAAACTAATTCTGAGAAAAACTATCACTATTTATTATTCGTTGTCTGCCTCCCTACAGGCAGTGATTTAAATATTGATGTAATTTCATAGTTAACTGTCAAAAGATAATCTTGTGTGCTAAGACAATGCTTAACCCAGATATAACGAAGACCAATCTAATTTACCACTGATAATTTAGTTATGACCCAGTGTTGCAAACATTAATGAGATCAGAAAAAGCTAATATAATCAACAAAAATTTATCATTTAACCAAAATTGTAATTACTTTGCTTTGAGGGAAGGTACATAACTATAAATTTTAGATTTGAATAATAGGGGTACAGTATACTTCATTCTGCTGCTATACCAAACAAACACTCTCTTCATATGCTGCCATAAAGATTGCGCCTGTCAGCATGGAGGATGTGTTTCTAGAAAACTGTCAAATTATACCACTGTGCTATCAAAATCTTCAGTAAACTAAAGTGTGAAGCCATGCAAAGTAATGAAATTGCAGCATTTTCCATTTCTGTAAAAGGAAATTCAGCATAACTACCAAAGCCATTACTCCTCTGGCCGGTAGGGAGTGACTCCTTGTTTAACTGTCTGATGCCCTGTTCCAGGAAAACATTCACTTGTTGAGAATAATAGATGTTGATGGGGTGTTGGACAGGATGCAGACATACATACAGAATCCGAAAAGAAGAAAATAAAAGAAGACAAAAAGGGATTGAAAGAGAGAAGGGGAAAGATCTGATTGTTCACAGCCAGAACAATACTTACAGAAGATTATCAGAAAATACAAACTAAGCAAGACATGTCACTTGAAAGGCAAATCATACTTGCACAAAACTTTGTTTCATTAGCATTATCAAAAAAATTTTCAAATACGGAAAATGATTTATCATTACTCCAGGAAAGCTTAAAAACATCATGGTTCACAAAAGTGTTACTAAGAATGCAGAGAGATGATGGTTCTTTACTTATAAAAATGGAATAAATAACCAAACTATCTATGTAAAACATATGCGTGATCCAATTTTTGAAAACTTACCTATTATTAATTCAAGATTTTGTTTCCTTTAACTCTGATATTGGTGAGGAATGAAACAATTAGAATGACAACTACATGCATGCCTGCATTTTGTATGATTTTTATGCAAGAATGATCAAGTACGGGCTCCTTTTCCAATTTATAATGAAAGCAAATAGATCACTTAAAAACGCAACTTCACAATTTGCTTGAAAAGCATCTTTTTTCTATAAATATAACAATATCTATGTAATGAGAAAAACAACGAATGTCCTTTTCTTAATATTGGAGTGACCTTACAAAGCAATATTAAAATTAGATGAATCAGAAATAATTTGTTTACTGAAGAATATCAGGCTTATTTCCAAAAAGCTCTGAGCAAATGATGGTGACAAGATTCCATTGAAATGCTTAAAGGATTGGAATTCAACACACAGAAATAGTCACTAAGGATAAGGTAACTGACAGAAGGAAAGATTTGCTACATCTTGGAAATTTAACTTTCCAAATCGAAACAGTAGGACAAAAGGTAGTACACAGAAATGAAAGAAAAGATACCCGAACTCACATCTCCCAGAAAAGGAAGGTATGTTCTGGAATTCTACTAGATAAAAATAATCAATGAGATCAGTCAGCAAACATTTATTTTCAAGTAGTATTCTTCTTTGGAAAGATTGGTGTTTTCAAGTTTGATGTTTAGTACTTATTTTGGGTATGATTAAAGTACTGAACACAAGCCTTATAACTGCTGAAATGAAGTTTAAAATAATATTTCAGCAATTTCATTGTCATGACTTCCTTATTTATATTGGATGACCTAATAAACTACCTCTTCAAAGAATGGCATACTTTGCTTAAATTCTTATGATAATTTCAATTTCTGCTTGTCATAATTTTAGATGGTTTACAGTAGGTTAATAAGTAGGTAGGTAGTTGATTTCAATCTATTACAATGAAATCTTTTTAAATGGAAAACATTATCAAATGGTTTATTGTTATCTTCATGTTTGTATTCTTTTCAGTGTTATCTACATAAATATAAATATTCCATACCAGGATTTTTGATGCATTGCATAATTCATGTTTTGTGATAAACTTCCTCCGCAATTATAAACATCAATGTTCAAGGAATACCCTTAAGAATGTCACATAGAAATTAATTAGTCTATGTGAAATTGATGCAGGGAATAGTGTTAATGAGTTCTCCATGGAAGAAAATGATAATTTCCTTCAGAAAATTAATGACGAATTCACGGTTGATGTAGATAAAGGAGAGGAAACTGAAATATCCTGGTCTATAACAACACCTGCCTTGAATAAGACATAGTATTTGAGGAAGAAAAGACTTGGTTATTTTTCAGAAATATGAACTTCTAGATTTATTCCCTCAATGAATTTTACTTTGTGAGAAGTTTTCTGACGTTCACCATATCAATTTCAAATGAAGAGCTTTTTAAAGAAAATAAATTATGATGATTTATGGCAAACATGATTTTATGTACTTGATATATCAAGGCATTCTTTGATTTAGTACTATCATCAATTAATAAGAACAGTGTAAAAACATCAGATTACACAAGGCATAAAAATAAGACAATTTATGGAATGAAAGAAATTAGTTGCTCTCTTCATTGAATACCCTTTCCAATTACAATATTCTGTACTATAAAATAATCTTGAGGAACATAAAACTCCTCTGCCAAAAGTAACAGCTCAGAGTATGTGCAAAAATAAACACTTTATGAGCAAATTTGGTTATAAAGAATTGCAGAAACTTTAAAATCCAAACTTACAGACATTTACTTGAAACTTTCATTAATAATTCAACATTGTCAATGAATTCTGTTGCCATATATTCTTATGATGGGTTGTTAATGTGCAATAAAATATTACTTGGCACTTGATGAATGATCAAAATTGCTTTAAAAAATCGCACAAAACCACGAGAAAAGTTGCTATCCAGCCCATTCTTCCCTGAGAATTCACTGGTGCAGTTTAAATATACGAAGTCATTACAGTAGTCAACAAATTTCCACCAAAGGAGGAAATTTTTTCTACTGACTGCTGTAGTGACCATTTGAATTAAAATAATAAATTTAATTGGGTTTTCTGTTTGTAGTCACAATGATACTATGACAAAAACTTCTTCCACAAACAGTAATGGTCTTGATTTTTAGCTTTTTTGTGAAATTTCTGACATTTTAATGTTTATCAAACAAATTGTTCATAATTATCATGATAAGGTTATCATTGTCATGTACTGCTTTGAAATAGTTAATTAAAGGCTAAAGCATACCATTTACTGCAAGACCAACAACTCACCTGTTAAAGTATCTTGCTCATAACGTATACTGATGTGTGTATCGTGAGGAAGATTTCTGAGTTTGGCTTCACAACCTGCTAACTGTGTATGAGTACCATCTCGATCATGATCATAATGCAGAGTTCCATTATTAACCATAGCAGATATATAAGGATGTTGGTGCTGTAAAATTAATGTAAAGACAAAATATTCGTTTTATATTTCACTAAATCTAATTTACATCCATAGAAGTGAAATATTTAACATTCTCAGTAATTGTAATTAATCAAATTTAATTTTAAGTGATTATTATCAGACTATGACAAGTAATATGAAATGCCTCTTAAATGTTCTTATGCAGAAGGCTTGAATTTCAAAACTATGATATGATATTGACAAGACTACACATTTGTAAAACTATGCTAGATTTAATGGCTAACATACATAATTGTTAAACCATGTGAAGATTGAAATTTGATGGTTCACTATTTTTCATAATTAGATTTCATTAACAAAGTAACCTTTATTCCATATACTTAATGAAGAAATTATCTTGTGATATCGGGCACAACTTTCAATTGAATGTCTAAGGCATGAGTAATGATAACGGTTAGAAAATTTCATTAGAACACTAGAAAGTATGATTATGATGTTTATCTGCAGGATTTATTTGCCATAAATAATTTTTATGTCTATTCTGTTGTTAGTGAAGCATTTATATTAGGCAAGAATTACTGAGGTTCTATAACTATTATTTATACTTCATAACTTACATTATGTGGTCCATTATGATTACTGTAAGTATCTATTATCACCGCCAATCCTTGAAAGTAATCAGCATTTCCGAAAACCGGACCTGAACCCATTCTTTCTTTGGCATACCAGATGGCAAAGCCATCACCAAAGAGATCCTTCCCTTTACCATGGACCCGAAAATGTACTTGCAATTCCCAATTTCTAACATGGCACGGCTAAAGGAAATAAAAAATCACACACAAAAGATTAAAACACATAAACTGACAATATTCAGGACCTAAAGAGGTAACCTAGATTGTGCTTACTACACCAAAACAAGAAAGCAGAGTTTTCCACAAGATTGATTTTAATTATAACGTGAATGGACCTATAAACATGCTATCTACACATTTGAATCCTATAAAACGTTATTTTAAGCAGTACGTCACCTGTGTGTTCCACAGAGATCCCTGTTTGCTCTGCAGATCTGGTGTAAGTCTAACGTAGTTATTTGTAACCATTGTGCTACCCATGAAATCCCAGTAAGGAATAGACATTCCAGAACCTAAAAAAATAATCAATTAGTAATCTTTGATAAAACAGAAGTAAAGAGATGTAATTCTAAATTGAATGTACCTTGGTAGGGTTTGATTAGCGAGTGCTCTCTCTTCATGTAATCCTTCGTGTTCCATTCTGCACTGATATGAGAGCCACTAATTATGAATGATAAAAATGTTAAGATGTGCATTACTTCTTGCCGCATTATTATTTCGTCTTTTGAAACTATTTACGCACGGCCGGCAATGGGCGTCCAACACGCATTTCTGTCACGCATTCGACTGTCACTTCTAGGTTTCCATACAATTGCAACACGATAACGTAAGACAAGAAACAAACGAAACGCAATACGTGGTGCGCGTGGTGCATAGGTGACGTGTGTTTGATTGTTTTTCTTATCTAAGAAGTATTGTGGTGAAATTTTAATCATATCAGCGTTTTAAATAACGCAATGTCTAATTCATCTTAATTAACGACATTCAAATAGTACTGATAACCTTCACTCATCATAAATGTGTAGTTTTAGGAATAGAAAAAGTGGATAAATATCATAATCTTTGTTTTGGGAAAGTCTCCTTGTTTTCTTAAGTTAATTAAAGCCTTCGAGATTGCATTAGCCAAAATTTACATAGAGGCATAGAGCAGTAAGAAGTACCATTTATTTTTTACTTGAACAATTTAGAAGAATCATAGGTAGAGAAAGAATTTGAACGAATGGATTTTTCTGTTTTTTTTTTTAATATCCTTTAGTNGACGATCTCGGATT
Source organism: Ladona fulva (assembly GCA_000376725.2). Lineage (NCBI taxonomy): Eukaryota > Metazoa > Arthropoda > Insecta > Odonata > Libellulidae > Ladona > Ladona fulva. Next base: position 1,219,131 of record KZ308189.1, read on the forward strand.
TGAGAGGATATACGGACCGACACGCTTCTTAAAGGTATTTTTACTGGTTTATGTGTATGATTCCTACCCTGTACACACTTTTAGTTTGAATTCATTTTGAAAATCCCAATGTCATGAATGAAAAAATCTTGTTTTGTTCGATATTTAAATATAGCACAAAACTTTGACTACGTCTACCTTGTCAATTTTTCGATAATATTAAGCTATATTTATTTGGTTTTACCTTTGAAGTAGAATGTAAGTTAAGACGGTTAGTGTATCTGTCAATATTTGTTGGCATATTTAATATTAAGCTATATTTATTAGGTTTTACCTTTGAAGTAGAATGTAAGTTAAGACGGTTAGTGTATCTGTCAATATTTGTTGGCACATTTAAATAGAAGGTTAGGAGAAGTGGTGTTATAGTTGTTTGTAAGACTTCAAAATGGATTTTGTCTTCTTCTCATGATAAACTTATTTAGTTCGGATTGATATTAGTAATCTTTTCCTTGCAAGTAAATCATGAACTATAAGCTCATCGAAAGGATTTTATTATGAAATATCTTGTTTACATTCATCTTAAAATTATTATATAATTTTAATTTACAGCTTTGAATTTCCAATTTATTTAGGTATATGAGGGTTGATTATTTCTGAAAATTAATCGAATATAGCAGTACTTAATGTGATTAATTTTTCTTACATTCTTTGTTTTTAAATTCATATATATGAAAATGTTTCTTTAGTCTTATGTCGAATTTAAAATTTCTCTTAAATTTAGTGGCAAATTCCGTAGGATCGGAATGGCTTATAAAGGCATCCTAGGATAAATGAAACTTCAGCTAGGAGACAAGTTCCTTTTGTTATCTACTTCTGTTATTCGGGAAAGAATCACGTCAACGAAACGTTTCCACGTTGCTCAATCATTCAACGTAGAAGTTGTTGAGTCATTATGTCCTCGAGGTCTAGATGTTTTGTCCTCCTTCAAACGTTTGCGGGAAACAGTCAAATACAATTTTACGGTTGAGCGATTCTTTTTAGCTCTTCCATGTTGAAAATCGCTCTCATCTCAGAATTTTGATAACTCAGCGTTCTTATTTCGCAAGCGATATAAAGATTGATTAACTGAAGGAAATACCTCAAGATGTAGACAATTTTGGAAGTTATCCTCCAAATTTCTTCATCGTTATTGCTTCATAAAATTTTAGGGTAAGTGGCGAATATCTTTGCAGTACTTCAGTCTTAGAGCCAAATACCCGTCTATTAAGATTTGCCTGTTTCAGGTTTTTTAGTTTCTGAACAACGATCTTCAATTTTGTTTTCTAAACTCGGGCGTTTAATGGAAGTTGTGCATGAATGGTTGTTTTAGCAGCTGAGTTGTAAATTAAGTACGTACAGTAGATAGAGGAATTTTCAATAGCCGTCATGAGATTAATGTCGCTCTGGATTTTTTCATGATAATTATACCGAAATTATTCGAACAGAAATTTGGAATCAAAGGTGGACATTAAGGGGAACGGATAATAATATTGAGCTACTGTTTTGTTTTATAAGTCCTACAAGTATTACTTTCTCTCGTTACATGCATGTATTAAAACGAGTCGCATTTAGGACGACGTAGCATCAGTGATCTCATTTATCTTTCCCGAAGAAAGGGTCGGTCACCTTTCCTTGACGTTTATCTCTTTCTGGTTCCCGAAAAGATAAGAGTGTATCCAATGTTGCCACTTATTACGTAAACAACTTAACGTATGATTGTTTTCAAAGGAGTCTGCAGGAGAAGTATTTTATTTTCTCTAGACAAAATTGCACGCGATTCAGATTCGTAGTAAAGCTCCACAACAAGTTGCTAAAACAACTCATCAAGTCCCTCTTCAAATAACTTAGCGTGGAGGTTTGTGTTTCGTTAATGATTTTTTTCCTGAAGTTTTGTTAGTTCGACTTTTATACCATCAAATTCAAAATTTACGTCGACGTATTCAGGGCTATTGCAGGAGTTCGTTGAGATAGATTAATTTCCTTCCGAATGTTGTGCTTTTCGTAATGAAATGCTCTACGTAGGGATATCCAAACTATGGCCGGGGAAATTTTGACATTTGATATCCGTTACCAGAGGTGTCGTAGAAGAATGCGGGCCCAGGTGCATTGTAGATGACGGGCCCCCTTGCTTTTATTTACCCTCCGCAATTGTTGAAGGATGACTGAGGGCATTCAGATTAGATATTATGAACGAAGCCGTGTCGAAAAAAATACCTGTACCCTCACTGATTTCTTTCATAATCATGATGTTTAAGTCCTTATCCAGGCCCCAAGAGGAGTAACGGCCCTAGTACTGTAGGCCCTCTTTTATACCCTTTTGTGGCTCTTCGTTTCCCATCTATTCCTACGCAATTATTGTCGCACTTATTCGTTATATTCACATACATACAAGAACATCCACTTATTCCTTTCTAAGTAGGTAATGCGATTTTATAGAATCAAGATTCCACGCTATCCCATCCGACCAGGCTCATGCATTAATTCATATGGTCCTTATTTCGCAAACTTGAGATAATCCCACATAATGGACTCTCCATTTGTGAAGTTCAATCCGTACCTCTTCAGTTCCATTATCAGCACACTCATGCAGTGACTTGTTTGAGCCAATCTCCAACTACGTTTATTCAAGATCTTATCTGATCCCAAGTCCATTGCCGAAGTATATTCTTTATGATAATATGGCGGTAACCACTCTTTACCCCTATCTTTTTCTATCCTACGTGGTTATCTCAGCCTTAATCGGCGATGATTCTCTTCTCTTATCACGAGGTCAAACTACCGCATTCTAGCAGACTTCGCCAAGTTCATCACGAATTTTTTCTCGTCTGGCTTTACGTCTTCTCGTCAATGTGTGAAAAATCCCGAGGTTTATCGTTTTTGTAGCTCCCACAGTTTTTTATTTTATTACTTAACATTTTTTATTTATTTAAATATTTTATCACTTGTAACATATGGCAGTCTGTCTATCCATGTTGACAATTTCTATATATAACTAATAAAACTGCGCGCCTTGGGATTCTCTAAATCATCAACTGATTGGTTTTCATCGTATCTACATGAACGTCATCACAAAGTAATATCACAGGATTCTTCCTCTGCATGGTTACGCGTAGATCGCGGTCTTCCCCAAGGTTCTACTTTAAGTCCTTTATTATTTTCCCTTTACATCAATGACTGTCCTCAAGTCATCAGATATAGCAAGTACCATCTATATGCTGATGATTTACAGATCTATTTAGATTCAAGCACAACAGACTTTTCTCGATCAATGAACCTGGTAAACAAGGACCTTGCCCTAATTAGCGAATGGAGCACGAATAACTTCGTTGCCGTCAACCCTTCTAAGTTGCAGGCCATTATTATTGGTAATCCCAGGCTTTTAAAAAACTTAAAAATTAGCGACATTCCTAAGCCCACTCTGAACGGATTTCAAATACCCTTATGCAATTCAGTAAAGAATCTTAGCCTTTATATAAATAAAAATCTCCAATGGCCGGAACAAGTTACACATATTTGCAAGAAAGTGTACTCGTCCCTTCTAAATCTCAGGCGTGCAGGATATTTTTTTCCTATGTCCCTGAAAGTGCAACTCGTAAAATCCCTAATAATGCCTCACTTTGATTACGGAGACATTATCTATCACGATTTATCTAGCGAATTGACCATGAAGCTACAACGAGCTCAAAATGCAGCCGTGAGATTCATTTTTAGCCTAAGAAAATATGACCATATAACTTAATCATACGATAAACTATCCTGGTTAAAGCTAGACTCTCGGAGAAAACTACACATTCTTTGCTCATATTACAACATCCTGCGGACAAACACTCCCGAATACATTGCTAATGAATTTGTCAGATTAGATTCAGTGCATAACCGCAACACAAGAGGATGCAGCAAACTGCTCATCCCTCACCACAGAACTGAAACATTCCACAAGTCCTACCTTATAACTGCAAGCAAGCTATGGGATTCTCTTCCCCCAGATATAAAGTCCTCAGTTTCCTCGCTCTCATTTAAGAAAAGATGCCTTGCTCATCTTCAGATTCAGCGATCACCGATATAAGAAGCTACACTTCTCCTTGCACTCTGAAACCGAAAATTTAGTATCCGTGCTCATTTACAGGAAGGATATATCCCATTTGTCATACCTGATTTCCTTTTCTATGCGAATTCTCCAATTTTGCTATTGGATTTGACCTATGTCCTAAGAAGATTTCTCCTGCCTATAACAACTTTTTATTTAGTTTCTGATCCTCTCATGCAGATCACATGATGCTTTCTCTGTCTCTGTACATAGACTACTTTTCTTTGCTTAAATTTGAATGGAATAAATTGTAATCGAAAGACTATTATTGTAAGATAATATTCAGTAGTATTGATTTTATTGTGCTATTTTCTTCATGTTTTGTCTATTTTGACTGAGAAGTTGTCATTACCATTGGTAGAAATAAGCTGTTGTGTCTATTTAATTTTACTGTAATATTCGTGATGATTTTGATATTTACCTCATGTTTTATTAATTTACACTTGAAGAAGAAGAATAAGTTGACGTTATCATTGGTATATTGATTTGAATTTCTTATTTAAATTGTTTCATAATTGTTGTATTATGTAAATTTTTGTGTTTTTTTTCAGTTTATTATTCAATATTTCATCTTTATTCGATATTTCATATTACCTTTAATATCTCATTTATCATATATTACTGCCTACTTCTTATAATTCAAATCCAACATCTGTTTTTGTCAGAATTTTTGTAAGACTTATGCATTTCTTTCTGTCTGCTTTTCTTTTTTTTTCCCTTTTTTTTCAGCTTTGCTACTGACACTTTTCTTTTAGTAAATTTCCCCTCTTATTTTTAATTTTTTAATCGCCACTGTCAGTAGGTTTCGCAGGTTTTTCACGCCCCCCTTCACGTGGGTGTTTTCCTGCAGGGTTTTAGTTTATTTTTTTTCCTAAGTGCAGACTTAGGTTTTTTTTAAAACACATATAGTAGTTCCTTCTTTTATTGCCTTCTTTTTAGTTTAACTCCCAATACCTCTTTCTTTCTATGTACAATGACTAAGGGTTAGATGTAAGAAGAGACTAATTAGTCTCAATCTCGCCCGTAAATAAAGACGATTTATTATTATTATTATTATACTCTGTGCGTTGCCTATCGGAGAATTATGGTGTGTGTTATTTAGTAATTTTTCTTAACCATGGGTCAGCGAGTAGGGAATTATTTCATGAATATATTTCTCTGGAATATTATGAAGCATTTGATCAAGAGTTATCTGAATAATAATGCAAATGAATCTTGATATGGGAAAACAGCGTTTAATACATTATGATATTTAACGCTAAGCAACAAGTTTACAGTAGCAGTATTCCCATTACAAGTAAGTTAATTGCGGTAATTCTTTTGGAAAATTCCAAAATAGAATTAAATTTGCGTAATAAACTTACTTGTAATGGGGATACTTTTAAATTCTAAATTTCGCAGATGATATCGATTAAAATTCGATTCAAGATTTGAAATTTCACTATAAAATATATTAGGTTGTAATTAACAATAAGCAGTATAAAATATTTGTCTTATTTTAATACTATCTTTATAAGAAGATCTCACCATTGTTTTATTGTGCAAATAAATAGATAAGAGCTGGCTGGAAAAATTTCGCAAATGTTTCATAAGCACACAGGCAAAAGGAACCTCTAATCTTACTTCTCTTGTGTGTCAACTTCAAGCGAATTCTTTACACGGAATCCATTTAGTTTAGCTTCTCCGCTTCAGAAAGATATAGGTGTAGCTGATGATGCTTAGTTTCCGATCTCAAATTGTCTTGGAAAAGTTTTCCCGAGAAAATCCTGAAGTGAAAACGAAAATAACGGCAAAAGTAGCCGCGACAGTTTAAGGGAAGTGGATATGGACGTAGAGAATCTCCTGAAGGTTGAATTGATTAAGGAGTTCATCGTGGAACTTCTTACGCAATGAACACTTGTTCAGCAAACCCGGTTTGTTTCTTAACTCTCCATTCTATTCATGTCAAGGTTGGTAGCCCTAATTACTTATTCCAACTCACTGTAAGAGTAGCGATTGCAAATATAATCCCGGTCAATTCCCGGTTTTCATTTCCGATATCTCTCAGAAAAGTACCGCTATTTTCCTACACTAGCGGTATTTCCTAAGAACATACGGGAATATATTTTTAGCGTAGTGTTACTGAGAATCCCTGGAAATTGTCTTCGCTGCCATTCATCCTTTACCAAGAATCACTTGCGAAGCTCGGAAAAATCTAACGACCATGATTCTCTCTTAATAAAATCAGTTTTCTTGGCGCGGCTTGTTATTCTACCAATATCTTATAATATTGTACTTCTAAACCAAGTGACTCTAAATGCGCTTGCATCCGCTTAATAGGTAGGTAATTTTTCCGAGAGCATAAAAAACGTGAGTCATTTAGTAAGGAAAATATAGGCGGGCGACCGCGAGTTGCGAAACGAATTAATTGAATTGACTCATCCTGTCAAAGACTCGATCAGCCATAGATATTTTGAAGGAATCTGATGATTTTGTAAGTCAGTGGTTTCTCAAGGCTGCTTTATCTCATTATTTCTTCACCAAATAGTAACAACGTCTTATACTTATGCATAACTACTTATACATAACCTACGTCTACCTGACGTTGCTTACATGAAAATGGAATGAGCTTATTGTGATAAGATCAATGTGATAAAGCGCCATTTCGTGGAAGGCATGTGACATATTGAGGTAAGATTTTCTTACTTCTTCAGAAAAAATATTTTACGAAAGGTTTGGTCATTGAGTTGACATCGTAAGGTGATGCGTACGGAAGAGTCGCATGTGGTAAGGATCGGGAGAGAAGCGAATTTGAAGGTAGAAAAAGGAGGGGATATGAGTTGGGAAAGGAAATCATTGCTGAGGCCCGCAAAGGCACAATAAACGCTCTCGATGCGATGGCTGCGTTTGTATTCCTTTATCCTCGACCCTAATAATGTATTTTTGCTTCCCGACTCGTTTGGTTCTCACGTTGGACTGAAACTTAACTGAAAATACGACTGCAATCAATAAAATGGCAATACATTGTGGAACGCACACACCTTTTTGTAGTTATATAACTAAAAATATCCATCTCTGCCTTATAATACCCTTCAATGTTTTTCTTCCTTAGGCGGAAAGAGTATTAGTGGGCATTTAGTTAACGAAGTTGCGCCATACTTGTCTAAGAGATACTTTGCAAATTTAGGAACTATATTAGTTGAAAGGGATAGTGAGCTTTATCATTCAAATACACCATTGAAGACGAGCAACATCTTATAGGTAGTTCCGAAAACTATTGATAATGGTTTTCTCATTTCAAGGAACAGGGGGCCTTCAGAAATTTAGTTTTGTGGTAAATACCATACTGCTATGATAGAATCACTGATGTGGAAATCACTCAAGGCGAGAAGATTAGATTACCGACGGAATATCTTTCGAAAAATTCATCGGTTCAGAATTTTATGGAATAAGACGGAAGTAGAAGGACGTAATTCCAGGAAAAAAGTAGCGCGATCTCCGAGAGACATCGACAAATTGTTACAAGGAATTGGTCACTAAAACAGATAGTAACTTTTGGTCGCTCTTTCCGCATGGCATCAGAGAAGATAATGGAGTAGATTAGGTAAGGTGTTGACACCTTACCTAATCTAATCCTAATCACGTACGCCACGCGCGTTATAAATCTAAATCTAAATTATCTGAACAGTTTCGTTTTCGTTCCTCGAGATAGGGCCCAAAAAAGCGGCTGCCTCAGTAAAGCGTTAGCCCGATCAAGCGGAATCGACTGTTCTTATTATCTGTTTGATTTATTTGATATCTGATGTGATGTATTTGTAGAAGCGCATGCAAGCCATTATAATGTGTTGCTGCTTTTAAGCCATATTTTTCGTGAGTTAAGAGACTTTGAAGCAACCTTTTTGGGTAAAATGCAGCAATATAAACAAAAATTAATCGGCATCTCTGCCAATAAAGTCATCAGCCGTTCCTATAACTCATGCTAAACGCGATAAGAGAACTCCTCTGCTCGTACAATTGAGAGAAGAAAAGTTCTCGTTCGTAGAGAATGCAAATTGTTCGCGCGCAGCTGCCGGAAGGCAGCTTCGGAGGACGCTCCCACGAAGGCAGAAGCAAAGACACGCAGCGCTAACTGGCGTTTGCTTCCAAACCACGTGAGAAAGGCATATCATTTGGATATGGACACGAATCGTCTTTAAGATTACTCTATGGTGGTACATACATAAGTATTCTACCTCTCGGTTGGTTCATGTGGATGGTTCATAGTTCATGGTTCATATTCCCCACTCATCGCCATTTCCTCCACCTCCTGGTAATTTACCACACCCTTTATGTTATCTAACAACTTTTTTCTTTGTCTTCCCCTCTGCTTTTCCCCTCTTTCATCCCTCAGTAACATTCTTTACTAATACCTTTCCCATCGATATTTTGTCCACCCGCCCCCTCTGTCGATGTTTAATTACTTCGGTAGTTAGGTGGTATTTATAAAAATACTGCTCGGTCGTCCAAGTGTTCAGCTAAGAGCTTTGATCTGCATTATCAGTCTATGGAAATATGATTTTAAAGTGAAAGACAAGGAATAGCTGGATTGTAGTTGAACGAAAGAGAGAATGGTGAATGTGAAGCGGTTGAAGCAGGTGCGGATCTAGAAACTCGCTAATGGGGGCGATTTGAGACGGTTCCCTTATGATCCCATTTACAATTAAATCTTAAATGCCATTTTTTTAATAAATAAATAAAAGCAGTAGTATAAATGCAGCAGTACACATGAATCAAAATTTCAGTTTACGTTACAAATATCCTAGGCTATTGACGCACCCAGAAACTTTAATTCTACTGCTTCCATAAATATAGGAGTAGACATGTAGTGATCGTAGATAACACCATTAGATTATTATTAAAGCTCCTTATCAGATTATTGGCAATTCATTAAGAGGACAATATCATCAGAGGGGAGGAGACAATCACCTTTTCGTTCACCTCCTTGGATCCACCAATTCCTTGTAGGTACAATGAGGAAGAGTTCAAGAGTACTTATGGGTGTTTCCATATAATTTAAATTTATAAATAGCCTTAGTAACATAAATAACATAGATTTAAAAAGTATTTTATCAAATGTTTATTAAGAGAATGATGAAATGTATCGCAGTAGACTAATAAAGGAGCGCAGAAGACAAACGATTGTGAAAAACTTTGACATGACTGTGACCCGTACCTGACTTGAAGACAATTACACAGTTTTATTGAAGTCTGTGGAATCTTTTGGAAATTAGTTCTAGAATGGACAAAAATATCCTAATAAATGATATAACTGTAATGAATGATATAACTGTAATGAATGATATAACTATGTTGGTAACAATAAGAAGCCTGCCGTTTTCTTTATCGAACTGTGATAACATTACTAAAATAAGAAGGTGTATCTTGGTAATGGTGCCTTTTAAAAATATCGGCTTGATTTTTGTGCTTGGAGTGCTAAAATACCAATGGAAAAGGATGCAATATAAATTAAAATGCGATAATAATTCAATAATTCCAAATTTCCTTCTTATATAGCCTGTGATACTGCACACTTGCTACTTAAAATGGACATAAATTAGGAGGCTCACAAGCGCAGACAAGCAGCTCGATTTTGTTCGTATATCTCACTCGGATCTCTTGGTTATTATATAAGAATTTATAAAACAAAGAAATTTACGGCGAATAAAATATATTAAATGCAGAGAATGCTTATCATGAAGGCGTTGTAATCGAAGAAGACGAAAATGGTATAGGAGATTAACAAAAGAAACACTATAGAGGCGTTGATAATGACCTAAATTACAATGAAATTTCCTCAAACGTTCAAAAAATATGAAGAAAGTCAATAGTTTTATATATTCGATGAGAAGGAGAAGAACGTTGAAAGAATGAAGTGTTAATTTCCGAAGGTAAATTTCCATCAGAGCCTTGTGGTGTTTAACTTTAGTACTCGAAGGAACTGTTTATTTGCTATGAAAAAATCGGGCAAGATATATGTGCAGAGAGATTTGATAAATTAATGAACAAATGTTAATTACAATGTATTTAATGTTTCATTGGCTTAACACTTGCTATGAATTGCCGCCAACTAAATTCTAAATGGAGGATTAACTAAAATCGTGCCTTGAGTTTTCGAATTTCCTCAGGAAAGTACAAACCTGTCTCAAATTCTTCGGCAATTTCACACCGGCTTAAGCGTTTAAAACTGACGATAAAAATTCAAATAAATTTCGCATGTGTAATTTATGAAGTCCCCAAAACTTGATTTGTTTGAATATTAAATTTAGAAATGATTAGTACGTCGTAGCCATACGTGAATTATAAAGCCAAAAATCCAAGGTTTGAAGTCCTGACAACTAAGTCACACGGAAAAAACAAGTTTCAAAGTGCTATTAAGATAATTCCAACCTTGAGCAAGATGGCTATGTAACATCGTGTTCCATAGAAGTGGTTAATGAAAGGGTTTTATGCTTTCTTACCTTTATAACTTCCCTGAATTCACCTCCCTTACCGGGGAACGTTTAAGTAAGATGTGGTAAAGATTTGAACATTTGGTACGATAGATGTCTACGAACCTTAAGTACCTCTCTAAGAATTAAAGCGCTATAAAACTTTCTCGGGAAAACGACGATTTTGAAGTCTAATTTACCTAATAGAAAGTTTTCGTACGTTTACGAAGCACGAGACAACCAGGTGGGAACCCACGTGCGTGAAATAACCTCAGCCGTCGAAGAAGTTTTAGCAATACTACTACCACAAAATTTTCAGCATCAATGACGTAAAGCTAAAGCGTTCTTTCCCGAGATCTCGTGTGACGTTCCTGCTGTCGTCGAACGGTTGGTTGTAGGATACTTAAGAATCGCACTATCGTAATCAAAGAAATATCTGATTCCATCCGATTCCCTACTGATTTCGTCCATCAAAATCAAAAGCTCATGATCACCGAAGAGTCATTATAAAACCACGCGAAGGCTAAGAAAGTTTTAAAAATGAAACGGAACGTTGAAAAGTAAGTAAATTCACGAAATCACGAAAAATAGGGTAAAACCTTACCAAACTGGAATATGTCAGAATTTTGAAACATTAACGGCAAAAAGAAAAACTTCCGCAATCCCCAAAGTTTATCCAGTACGCAACACGACGTTGAAGGGACAAAGGAGGTAGATAGTGATTTAAATATCACTACCTACCACTAAATATATTAAAGGAGGTTTTTATAGTTATCCATCTGTAACGTTAAATTGTATTAACTATTCAATTATCTTGTTATGGAGCATTTCGATTCTAGAAACAAACGAATTGAGTTTTGTCTAGTCTAGTCTTTACCCTGCAAGCCGCCTTTCGGCGTGTGGCAGGCGGTGCATGCACCATGACTCTATTTCCCTAATCGATTATTTTCGCGTATCGTTCGCGGGAAGAATAAGTTCTTGAATCTATTCGTTCTGGCATCTATTTCTCTGATCTTTCTCGCATTATCGGAACGGCCTATGTAGCATGGTGAACGCATTATATCCGCTACATCATCTCTAAACGTGCTTTCTCTGAATTTATCCAGTAAATTGATCCTTTGTTGGACTCTTCATATTTCCAATGATTCCCATTTTGCGTTCTGTAGCATCCGAGTGACGCTCACTGATTTATCGTAGCAATTTTTCACAAAACGTATCGCCTTTCGCTGCACCTTTTCTAATTCTTTAATACAACACTTATCGTCAGGGTCCCATACACTACACGCATACTCAAGATGAGGTCTGACTAACGCAAGATAACATCGCTCGCGAACTTTTTCGTCGCTCCGACCGACTATTCTCTTTACAAAGCCGATTTTTAAAAGTGCTTTTCCGCATATATTATGGACGTGAGTACTCCATGTTAAGTTATTCGTGAGAGTTACTCCAAGATATTTCACTGACTCTACTGTTAATAAGTTTATCCCACGGAGACTGTACGGATAATCTTTAATAATAGATTTTCTTTCGAAGAAGTTAACTACTGAACATTTGTCTACATTTAGCTCTAATTGCCAATCATCGCACCATTTCATAATGTTATCTAAATCATTCGATAGGGTTAGTCTATCCTACATCTCTCAGAACACTGAACTGCGTTCTGAGCGATGTAAAAAATGTGTACGATGTTAAGTACTTTACGTCGTTAATTCTGATGGACCGTTTTGTGGTGGTTTTTGAGTAAGCGATAAAAATACTTGAAAATGTGTACACTTCGGGTACAATAATATTGTTATTGTAATCGATAACTGACGCAACTTAATTTTTATTAAATTACGTTCTACGAGCGCAACGGAAAGACTTCAGTTTGTATCCTTTTTACTAAATTCTTGAGACAAATTTTCCACTAAAACGCCGATTGTTTCCCTCTCCAAGCTCTAAAATGATTCGAGCTTCTCATCTTACAAGTTAAGTTCCTTAAAAACTTTGAACGCACCACGCCCCCTTCTCTCTCTCACCAATATGGATGGATCATAATCGCATTCTTTTATTCCCTTACTCCTGTTTTTTTATTTAAAATATTCATATTTACCAAATGGGCAAGCGCTAAAATATCTTCGTCATGGGAGGATGACGTGATGTCGCAGCTGCCTTCTCTGTTAGATTTTAGACATTTCTCCGCAACGCCGCTTTCAAATGCTTGCTTCCCGTTCATCGATTCTCACTTCCTCGTCTCCGCCACTTTGACTTTTGCCACTTCTCTTGGCGCCTGGCCGTACAGATGCCCAGTACGGGTCGTTTTCAATTTGTTACTCTAATAAGGAGATGACCATTTAAAGTTCTTTTCTAAATTGTAACGTAATATCCAAAAAAAATTGCTTAAAAGGTTTTTATTACTTATATTTACCAACCAAACGTTTAGTCATCGTAAGTTCGAACGGATCTCACAGCAAGGTTAAATAGATGAAATTCTCGCTTTTTTGAAATCAACTGGTCCGGAGTTCCATCATACGGTACGATTAAGATCGATCACGACGATGCCGTCCTTCGCCCCGATGCAGCGGCCTCCTCCTCGTTGCTCTTTGGCGTGGGGAGGCCTCCCACGGCAAAAGGCAGCCGAGGATCCAGGAGGGCGCTACTGGCGGGCGAAGCATGGGTAACATCGTTGCACATTTCGGCGCCGAGGTACCCTCTTGGAACGACTTTGACCAGTTATTTTGCTTATATTTTTGAAAATGTCTTTTGTAACCAGTTGTTAAACGTTCATTGCCTTTGCCTCCGACGGAATCATCAGATGAGAGCTTTCCATTATTAATTTAATTTGATTATAAGCAAAATGAAGCCACACTTCCCAGAGCAGCACCGCAAAAAGAATTTGGGCGTCATTATCGATCCTAGGCTTTATTTATCCGAGCATATGTTTAAAATAAATATTACGCCATATCTCTCTTAGGCCTACATTATCATTTTACTGACATTTGGTCTTTCCTTGTACTTTTCCTCCTTTACCCCTCCTATTCCATCCTACCACTTCCCTATCTGGTCCATGTCCTCTGCATCTCATATTTTCTCCCTAGCTAGAATAATAGCTTTTTCTCAGAATCGTGAAAACTAGAGATTCTTCTCTCCGCTAAGTTTCTAATATTGCTATACTATATTTCCTTTGAAGGAAATATTCTCGGGTTTCCCACCGGGTCGCGTCTCTCCATGTTGTCGACGTTTCGGCTGCATACGCTCCAGCCATCATCAGGAACTGAGAGACTATATTTCCTTTCCTTGGAATCTCTTTGGCCAGTAAAGAAATAGCGTCTCTATTTTGTACGAAATTGAGACTATTTCAAACGTTAAAGAGTGTCACTTTTCTCTGGTTTAAAATATTTTGGTAATCGTGCGTGTTTAGTACTTTGGTAATCATGCAATGAATTGTTTTGCATTTCTTTTGGTGAACTAGAGTAATTGAATGAAAGTAAAATGAGTTGATAGTAGGGTCTAAAAGGGAAAGGAACGCGGCTGTGCTGATACATTGGAGTTTTGAGAATGTGTTTTTCTCCTGAAGATGGCAAAGTTGGCACGTAGTTGCCAAAGTACGTATGGGTAGTAAAATTTTACAAAGGCTATTATTATTTTACATTTAACCGTTAGAAAATTCCAACCAGCTCCCGCTGTTGAAATTTTCTCAAAACCCCGATGTATTAACACAGCCGTGTTCCTTTTCCTTATAGATTTGCTGGTATTACGTTCCTGAAAATTGTCACTGAACATTGTCAGGGTTTTGTCCCCGTGGATGCAGTCAATTGAGAGACGTCAACATATTATGCACATTTTCAGAAAAATTATTTAATATGCATCTTAAACCGCGTATATTCCAAATATCGGAACGCTTTCGGTGAGAATGTGTAAATTTTGACTTAACGCGTATTCGATTCAATAAAACTAAAATCTGATTACTTCGAAAGAAAATACGTTTGAAATTCTTAAACAATTTCTTCTTAAAGAAATTGGGAAATTCTCACATCACCGGTCATCTCAATGAAAACAATCATAATGCGTTCTTTGCCCCTATAATCCTCAACGTTGGCCATAAAGGAAATGAAATTGACCTGCTAGAGCAGCTGCAAATTCACCGTCACCTCAAATTCTCGATGAACCTGGCTAATGAGTATCTTTTCGTCAATACTCAACCCCTCCTACTCAGATCCTCATTTACCCATTAACCCCCTCCTCCACTAACTCCATGATTATTCTTTTCCGCGGGAAATTTCTCCAATTCCCTTCCTTCCAAGCTCAACCATTTTCATCTCCCTTTCCTCCCCCAGATATCGTTGTCACTTTCTTTTGTATTGAGTTTACGAGTATATATTCTGTCACGCATGTTTTCCAGTTACCTGAAGATGAGGCTGAACACTCGAAGTCGGTCGGGTTTTTGAAATATATTTTCTGCGGACGTAGTCAGATTTTAATTTTATCAGATGTACAAGATATCGCAATAGCTGATTGGTTACAACGCGTACATTTAAAACCCTGTCGACAGGGGATTAATGTAATGCTTTTCAGTATTGCATATGCTACATCAAGTAATTCTCCTAACTCATTATTCTGCTGCAATTGACACATTATTTTTATTAACGAATTTAATGAAAATTCATTTTCCAATTTTTAACTACTTAAATTCAATTGCTTTTTCTGTCAAATGTAAAATTAATTTTTCTAAATCCTTTAAAATATCTGTGTAATTGTTATAGCATAATTATAAATATTTCTTAATAATTTTTTCAAAATTTAGCTATCATATAGAAGAATGATATGGTGCGCCATCGTGATACAACATTCAGCTCAACTTCTCCACTGCTGAAGCTCCTGCTTTCGCATATCTTCCTTTGAAAAGCTTAAAACTTGCACGTAGAGCTAGTGTCATTAACGCAGTCGATTTTTGACCTCACGGGCGAGCTTCTAACTTCGAAACTTTGCAACTTCATACTGAGCGCCCATTATTCAAAGTTAGCCGTTTCAACAGTCGGAACTGAAAGTCTTATCGTTTCTCACCTTGTCGGTTCGTAAGGCTATGATGTGTTGTATGTGTTCTGTCATGTGAGTGAATACCATAATCCCAAGAGTCATGACACCGGAGGTCTGTGATATTGATATCCTATTTGATTTCCTTAGATCTGAACCGAGCGCCGAGTCACAGGGCTATGATAACATGCTCTACGTAATCCTTGAGACAATGTAAGAATCACACGAGCCATGACATTGCGGGGACGTGTCAAAGGAGTAACTCTAAAGAGCGCATTCACCACATAGACATTTTTTAATTTGCAGGAGCATAATAATCATCCTAAATATTTTGCAAGTGCTATAAATTTTGGATATAAAAAGTCGTGAGTTGATTGCATGAATTGATGTACTTAAACATGTCCCTTCGGTCGTATCGCGCTGCTGGTGTAGTGGTATCATGCAAGATTCCCATTCTTGCGACCCGGGTTCGATTCCCGGGCAGTGCAAATATTTTTATAACATTTATTGTATGAATTATGTCGTATATTTTTTCATGCTTGCTTTGACACCTGCCTTATTCATATGTTCCCCTTTATTTCTTATATTTACATTTTAATTGCAACTGTCAGAAGGTTTCGCAGATATTTCAAACCCTTCTTCAAGTGAGTTATCTCATGTAGGTTTTTAGTTCTTTCCTAAGCGCAGACTTGGGTTTTATTAGCCACAAAATACTCTCTTTACGTTCCCTTTCGATATTTAACTCCCGAAAGTTATCTCTTTCGTGTAAACCATCAATGACAAAATTTAAGATGTGAGAAGAGACAATTAAGAGAATCGTAAAACTCACTATCTCCCTTATTAAAGACGTATTATTATTATTGTTGTTATTATTTCCTTTACATGCCACAAATAAATATTATGATAAAGGTCGTTTCATCCAGAAGAAAATTTGTTTACTTTATAACTTTCAAGATTTCTTTACCAATTCGTTAAGCTGTACCTAATGATTTGTATCAAATGTCTGATGTATTGTACTCTGATTCGTTTAGCAGAAGATCATTATAATTCCTTCAGTGGGATACTAGCAGAATCACGAGAATATCAGGCTCCCGGATAGCCAAGTGGGCAACGCGTTCGACTTCGGTGAAAGCGGTCCCGGGTTCGATTCCCGGTGTGGCCTACGTGCGAAATGACTTCAGCTGTTGAAGCACTTTTAACAATACTACTACTACTACGTGAATATCATGGTAGCACTTTTCGCCTGGTACATAGGCAAGAAATGTTCACTATAGTAAAGCGGGTTGCAGCATCACAGGAAACATGCAATCTTGGTTGCATCCGTCGCAGGGATCAAGTTACTTCGAATAGGTGAACTTTATAGAGTAAACTTGGAGTACTAAACCCATTGCGGATATTACGTTTGCAAGCTAGATGTAATCTAGCTTAATAATAATAGTAATCCTTTCGAACCAATTTTTGTTTAACAACAAAATGAGGCACAACGGGACAAAACGAATATAAATCTTATCAAAGTACCGATTCTCTTCTCTGTTCGAGTTTCGTCAATACAGACCTTTTATTTTATCTTAGAAAAAATGGGTTTCTCTCTACTACCTTTTCCTTATATATAAGAACCCGGACTACTGTATTTGAATTTACTGTTATTGGAGTCCTGACAGGAAAACTTCTTCATCCAGCAACGTTCGAAGTTACGAAGTGAAACTCCGAGCATTTGTCTTTTTACTTCTTTTCTCTGAATAGTTTTCTAGATTTATTTACATTTTCTGTTTTCCTAAATTCAGTGTTTGTCGTAGTAATATGATTTCTTCCGTATAAAACTTTTCATAACACGGGTCGTGTTTTCGTCTCCTCTATGAACGGTAAATCGAAGCGTCGTTGAGTTTAAAGACCGACATAAAAATGCCATAAGCAACGCAAAATTAATGGGCACATTTCCCCATTTTTCGTTTGGTTTAGTTGAAAATTTACCCTCCATTCTATTTTAAGATATCCACGTAATCATGTAATCTTATGTTCAACGGAATTAAGGAATACGGAGATCTTTGGCCATTTTACTACTACCGCGGGACACTGAGTATGCGAAAGGATACATCATTTTATCCTCCGTCGTCATAAAAAGTTCGCTTTTCCCCGAGAGAAAATTTTATGACTGAATTTTTCGCAAAGAACTCGGATTAAGGATGAATATCTCCATTATAAGTTTATGTTTCATTTGGGATTTCATTAAGTAGAATTTGTCATGCAAGAAAGTAAGGAAATAAATTCATGCGATGAAAGTGGTCCTCTCTTCGGGAGTCTCTTTGAATACATATCATGACAGGGACGTGGATATAGGCCTCCACAAGCATTTTCTAATTCCCTCTATTTTGAGCTTCGTTGCCAAGTTACCCGTAAGTACTTCATTATATCTCTGTTTCATCCGTCCTTCAGTTAGGTCCTGCCAGATGTTAACTGCAGGCGCCCCTTCACTTTAGATACCTGTGAAATATCCATTATTTAGTGACTTATTATTATTATTAATCTAATACATAATAGATATTATCTATATGTATATATATATATATATATATATATACAGCATATTAGTCGTTGTANAAGTATATATATATATATATATATACACACACTTCCTAACCACCAAGTATACCAAGTGTGTATATATATGAAGCAAAATGCCTGTCTCCTTCTCTATCTCAGAAACGGCTTGACGTAGAAATATGAAACATAATACAGTTTATTTCATACCAATTGAAGTTGAATATTACAAACTTTTTATGAATGTTGATTTCATAGTTATATTTGACAACATTTTCCCTACGATTATTTAGTATTAGCAAATTATTCGAAATTTATCCAGGATCAACTAAACCACCGACCGGTAGCAAATATATTGAGTTATTATTGTCTTAAGACGGACACTTACTGGCTTAGGAGGACAAGATATATACGATAACAAATATATATTTGAATTAAATTAAGTTCCCTCATTCTTGACTGGGGCGTTCACTAGTTACTTAATAAAAACCAAATGCACCGTAACAGTTTGGTATTAATATCTGTTGCAACCGATTGATTTGTACATCTTTCCATTTAGAATCAATTCAAGAATTATAGACAGGAAAAATTACCAGAAACGTACGCACGTGCGGAGTTGGTTGCTTTGTTACGTAAGAAACGTAGCTAATCACTCCAGTACAACGTTTTTGAGGAATCAAGCCCTCTTTTTTACAGAGGACGTTCCCGGGAATCGGAGATTAAGCCATCGCTCATTCCAACATCCTTTTCGAGGCGAGTTAAGCTATATCAGGTCCTGAATAATAGAAATATCTGGAGGGCTATCACAACGGGAGAGTTTCCTTCCCATGAGACGTAATAGTTCCGAGGAAGGATCGAGAGGTCTCTGATGATGAAACCGATGTAAAGAGTGGATGAGGGGATGTGGGAGCAAGGGACTGATGGAGGGAGATGAAATAGGCTGCCATCTTTTGTACGTCCCAAAAGCAGGCGAGGATTAAAAATGTGGTGTCACCTGACAAAGAGCTGAAAGAAAGGTAAAAGGTTGGGTTCTTTTGACATGGAATAATAATATCTGCTGGAAATGACCATCCTCGGGAGTTAAATAAAAGAGATTATCTCAAAAATGATGCTTTTCATCCCATGGTCTCAGGATAATTTTCGGTTCATGTCGACCCCCTTTACAGCCGTTGGAATTTCTAAAAAGAAACATTCGAGAAAACAATTCTTTGTGGAAATGTTTAATATATTCTCTAGCGAATAGAGATATTCTATATGTTGTACAAAATCGTCTGGACACTTCTATTCTCTCTTGCACTTTTTAAATTTAAATTACTCGGTTTAACATAAGTGTAATGCTCATCTAATGATTAGCCCATATTGGCGAGAGCCTTTAGGTAAAATTTCAATGATTGACTTCATTAGCCACAAAAATTAATTGCTTACAATGGGAAAATAAGTCAAGTATAAGACGACGGTAGCTTTTTCGAAAGTAGAATAACCATAAATCGTCGATGGAATACGAAAATCTTCATGGAATCCCTTTTTATAATGTACATACGATGGGAACATTTTTGTGTAATATTTTTTCTCTATTAACTCAACGGAATTCTCAAATAATTGCATTGTTTTTGGAGTTTGATTTTTGTTAGAATCTGGTTGATTGATCTGTTTTTATAAGCGAAGTTATTGTAATCGATTTTCCGGTTTGAGAATCTAATGCAAATTATTTAAGTAGTTATTAAATCGAGCGCTGACTGTTTCTTTATAACGAGGCCAAGAAAGCATTATTGATGACTGACTGTCCTCGTCATTTATTATCTGTATTATCCAAAATACTACTGTGTAGAGCCGACTGAATGCATATTACGAAAATATTTGTGTGGGATTATGAAATTTTGAAGTATAATGGGAAAAAAGATTATTAATCTGTGAATGTATAATAAGCTGTGATAATTCTTACTTTAAGAGTAACACTTGTTGACATTCCTTTGATGGATACTCTCGAAAATGATATAATTTGAAGCTTTAAGCATCTGACAAAAAACTTTGTCTGGCAAAATTTTGAAATTTAATATTTATATCTTTGTTGTTAGTCGGGTGCTGTAGATGAATTATACAAAAAGGGACTTAGTCTGAATAATTAAAAGAAGGCATGAAAAATGTATGGATATGTCTGAAGTAACATAATAGAAAAAGTAAATGTATATAGAGATATAAAGAGAAATGTATTGGAGATACGTCAGTCAACGAGACTGTTTGGTAGCCTGGTACGAAAAAGACTTACACAATTGATTAACCGCTGTATTTATGTATAAGCGTGCCTAAGTTTTACATTTTTTCTGGCGATTCTATATTAATCAATTAAAAGAAAACAAAGGCAACTACTCCGTACCGATTATTATAATTAATCGGCGTTCTTTACAAAACAACTTTAGAAACTTTGTTAACTTTCAGAAATTCCATCATCTCGGAAAAATGCATCGGCTTAGCTTACCTATTAGCATGATTGAGCACATCTACATAAATACTCTGACAGGCACCTTTCAGCGTGTGGCAGGAGGTGTAAACATCACCATCCATCCATCATAAGCACTACCATGGGTTCAATGCAAGAGGAATTCAAAGTCTTAATTTCGCCGAAAATAGAAACGCTATTTATTTATTTATTGTTACTGGTAAAAGTCTATGCCATGCCTTGCACAGGATCGTGAAAATTGCGAGGAATTAGACTCAAATGTGAAATGTTTTAACTTAGCCGTGATAAGTGGACTAATGGAAGGAGTGAGACATGTGGAAAATACTCCATTTGAAAACAAATAGTATACTCAGTATGAATCATTATATATTTTGCAATTTTGGAACCATTTTGGTAGGAAACATAACAAGAAAGTAAATCTCAAATACAAAGAAACTGAAAAGCGGTTGATTGGCAAAGGGATGATACAATCAGCTATTACTAATCCTTTACTTAATTACTAGGATGAATTTGTACATTTGCGATTGTTTTCCGTATAGACGAAAGATGATAAAAGACTAGAGTATGGACTAATGAAGGATTATGTAATTGGATCTTATATATATGGATGTATTGAACTAAATGTATAGAAGTTATTTATGTAACTATGAGAAATTTACGTTGAGTGAAACGGAAAAAAACAATTAGTTGAAAAGAAGGGTGACAAACTCAGAAGCTGAAATAATAAACAGGAAATTTGGAACATAACAATAGGAACATAACATCAGGAATATAACAAATAAAGTTTTATTTCATAACGAACTCAATTGTATGTGGTTGCATAACCTAAGGCGATTTCTATTATACAGTTAATGCTTTAAGTTCATTATTATACACATCTATGTATCGCATTGCTTAAAGTTTTACCTGAAAATTGAATAATTTTTAAGGAAATAGCATTTGAACAACTAGTATTTGCCGCCATTAAAGAGTATTGCAGACATTTTCGTACTCCTGATATTCCAGGTTAATACGTCACTGATCCCTTCGCTCGAGGAAATGCGAGAATTGGTCGCTAGATGGAAGCTGAGTAGCAGATTCAAGGATACTGTTCCTTAGAGAAATGATCTACTATAGTTGAAGTTAGTTTGGAACTTCATCCATCGAAATTATCTTTAAATTTATTTATATACTTGGGAAAATATTTTCGATTCTGACTTAGGCTACTGTCAAAAGAATAATTTATTCTTCGTTTAAAAATTAATGCCTCTACCAACCAAATCTATCAGTTTGTCAATTACAAAATGCTAGACATTTTCATGCACAAGCCTCTCCCCACCGTCAAAGATATGGGGCCAACCAGAAGAATGTACCGACCTGGTATAGAGATTTAATCCAGAATCATTTATGTTTTACTGGTCTCATGCTATCAAAATATACCTAGTTCGTTTTGAAGGATTTCCTCCATGTAAAGCGGATTATAGTTGTATAGTAAAATATCAGATCGTTAGATTGTATGTTTGCGCACGAATGAAATTCCGCCTATAATGCAAACGCATTCATTCAAGGATGCCATAGATACAAATTAACAAAAATTGCAAGAACTGCATAGGTTGATAATCTTATAAGATATGATAATGTTTGAACTGTATAATAATAAATGAATAATTAAATTGAATAATGGGAAAGCCATTATGGAGTTATATCTGATTAAATTTTGAAATTAGTTTCGAAAGGACAATATCTCATTATTATTTTACGTCGAGAAAATATTTTGAAAAAATCCTTATTTAATAAATATTGTATACATTTGCTTCACATATCTCAAGTTTTCCAGATCGTTTCCAAGTTTAACATTTACAGTTAACGTATGGATATGGTTGACATATGGATACAGGAAAACGAGAAATTGAATGTTTTCTCGTGTATGCAATTAAAAAATCTCCCATTGAAATGGCACTTAGAAATGTATCTTTAATATATTCCCTTTAATGAAAGCTAAAAGAATGGAAAGTGTCAATATATACTGCTTAACCCTAAAAAGTGCCTTAGAGTTTGTTTCTTAGTTACCTAAGCAAACAAAAAATAATAAAATAATCTTTCGCTAAGATGAACGCTATGATGGTTGATCATTAAGATTTTCCATCTCCAGATTACTTGATAGCATCTATTGCATCCGAAAATGGAAGTATATCCTTCCGCTTCAAGAATGCCATGAAATTTGTTTACAATCGCGGACTGGATGAGGGTTTACGCTACCCACAGCAATAGAAATATTCCAGAATTTATTATAAAGCAAAATGAAGGCCTAATTTTAAGCCACAGAATAAAAAGGTGTACCTACTAATGAGTCCGAAAGACGGAGAGACAAAAGTTACAAATTCGGAATCACTCCAGGGATAGTACATTTTCATTACCAAAATATAAATAACGTGACTTCTTCCAAGGCAAAGAGGGATTATAATTTCTCTGATGAATTTTCTCATTTAAAAAATTTCCTTAAGAAATTTAAGGTACAACTCTGCCCTATGAGAGAAAAAACTGCATACGTTTGGTTAAATGCAAGCTGCAGCAGTACGAGAAGTAGGAAATACTGACATTTACTTTAAGGTTATAATTAGATAGCTTTTCTGGAAACCATGTACTAGCGTCAGACCATGAACTATATTTTTTCTCACTCCTGCTTCACCAGTTTCGGAGATCCTTTCCCGGAGAACGTTTGGTGGGCGAAATATGATAACTTAATTAACAAGTTTTGCCGGACTTTTTCAGTTACAAAAGGACAAGCAGAAACCCTGAGATTTCTTCAGAAATTTTCGGCCGAAATGCTTCCTATATGTGCTCCTTAGAGACGCAGAATGGCATTCATCGAAAATAGTAAAGGAAACAACGAGTAGCACCTTGCGTCCCAATTAAGAGCCTTTAAAGAAATAATGTTTTAGCCTCATTTGCGGTAGTTAAGAATGTAGAGATTGCCAGGTAAAACGGGGTAAGGTTTCCGGTGTGAAGAAAATTAAAGAAGTATTATCTATAAGATTCATTGATATTTAACACCATAGAATGCATTGGAATAAAAAAAGAGTCCAGTTCTTACATTTCACCTTCTTAATTGTGCAAGTACGGGAGGAAAAATCAATTTGGCATTTCAGTTGTTAATTTACGATTGATCCTTTTTAATTGTATTTTGATCGAAGGAAAATTTTTGAAAAGTAAGGAATTCTAATTCACTGATTATTTTTTTGGGAGCGAAATTAATAACATCCCCCGAATTAATTATTTCTTCGATATACTTACCTTTAACAGACAACTACTACCATTGAAGTATCTAAGCTAAAGCAGTTAAACGAACTTGGGCCGATCATTTGCTATGAAAGTGATCGAAGAGGAGCTGATCCCGAAACAACCTTTAAGATGTGGTGAGAAGATGTCGCGTACAAAATGTTGCAATTCGGGCGCCGTTTGACATACAACGCAATTCGCTGCACTCTCAGCGGAATTGGTCATGCCTTCACTTTCCTTTCCATTAATGTTCTAAAAATATTAATTTCGGATCATGAATTTTTCGGACTAATTAGTTAATTTACATCTGAACATAAAACATTAATAGGCAAGTTGATTTAAAAATACAATTTCTGATCGCAATGGAGAAGAGAAAAATGAATCCAAGCTTTTCGTTATTTTGTCTGGTAAATTTTGAAAATTCAGGGAATTAAGTAAATGTGATCTCTTTTTCATTCTGTAACTCTTTCTTCATTTAATCGCTTTCATTTTCAGTGCACCAAAATAGTGATAGCTATGTCGCTGAAGTTTACGTCAGTTTTTCGTGCGGGACAAGCAAAAGTAATAAGATTGGAAGATTGACTGCCTGGATATAAACTACAGCTGCGTCCTTTGTTTGGTGAATCATTACCATTTTAAGAGAGTGTTAATTTAATTCACGTTATAATTTAACTATATTAGGAATATTGATTGTTTTCTTAAGGCAGCATTTTCTCTAATAAGTGCTCTTACAGAAAAGCTAACGTTATGTTTTATTTATTGAGTAGCAGATTCAAGGATACTGTTCCTTAGAGAAATGATCTACTATAGTTGAAGTTAGTTTGGAACTTCATCCATCGAATTTATCTTTAAATTTATTTATATACTTGGGAAAATATTTTCGATTCTGACTTAGGCTACTGTCAAAAGAATAATTTATTCTTCGTTTAAAAATTAATGCCTCTACCAACCAAATCTATCAGTTTGTCAATTACAAAATGCTAGACATTTTCATGCACAAGCCTCTCCCCACCGTCAAAGATATGGGGCCAACCAGAAGAAGCAGCAATATACCGACCTGGTATAGAGATTTAATCCAGAATCATTTATGTTTTACTGGTCTCATGCTATCAAAATATACCTAGTTCGTTTTGAAGGATTTCCTCCATGTAAAGCGGATTATAGTTGTATAGTTAAAGGTCAGATCGTTAGATTGTATGTTTGCGCACGAATGAAATTCCGCCTATAATGCAAACGCATTCATTCAAGGATGCCATAGATACAAATTAAGCGCAAAAATTGCAAGAACTGCATAGGTCGATAATCTTATAAGATATGATAATGTTTGAACTGTATAATAATAAATGAATAATTAAATTGAATAATGGGAAAGCCATTATGGAGTTATATCTGATTAAATTTTGAAATTAGTTTCGAAAGGACAATATCTCATTATTATTTTACGTCGAGAAAATATTTTGAAAAAATCCTTATTTAATAAATATTGTATACATTTGCTTCACATATCTCAAGTTTTCCAGATCGTTTCCAAGTTTAACATTTACAGTTAACGTATGGATATGGTTGACATATGGATACAGGAAAACGAGAAATTGAATGTTTTCTCGTGTATGCAATTAAAAAATCTCCCATTGAAATGGCACTTAGAAATGTATCTTTAATATATTCCCTTTAATGAAAGCTAAAAGAATGGAAAGTGTCAATATATACTGCTTAACCCTAAAAAGTGCCTTAGAGTTTGTTTCTTAGTTACCTAAGCAAACAAAAAATAATAAAATAATCTTTCGCTAAGATGAACGCTATGATGGTTGATCATTAAGATTTTCCATCTCCAGATTACTTGATAGCATCTATTGCATCCGAAAATGGAAGTATATCCTTCCGCTTCAAGAATGCCATGAAATTTGTTTACAATCGCGGACTGGATGAGGGTTTACGCTACCCACAGCAATAGAAATATTCCAGAATTTATTATAAAGCAAAATGAAGGCCTAATTTTAAGCCACAGAATAAAAAGGTGTACCTACTAATGAGTCCGAAAGACGGAGAGACAAAAGTTACAAATTCGGAATCACTCCAGGGATAGTACATTTTCATTACCAAAATATAAATAACGTGACTTCTTCCAAGGCAAAGAGGGATTATAATTTCTCTGATGAATTTTCTCATTTAAAAAATTTCCTTAAGAAATTTAAGGTACAACTCTGCCCTATGAGAGAAAAAACTGCATACGTTTGGTTAAATGCAAGCTGCAGCAGTACGAGAAGTAGGAAATACTGACATTTACTTTAAGGTTATAATTAGATAGCTTTTCTGGAAACCATGTACTAGCGTCAGACCATGAACTATATTTTTTCTCACTCCTGCTTCACCAGTTTCGGAGATCCTTTCCTGGAGAACGTTTGGTGGGCGAAATATGATAACTTAATTAACAAGTTTTGCCGGACTTTTTCAGTTACAAAAGGACAAGCAGAAACCCTGAGATTTCTTCAGAAATTTTCGGCCGAAATGCTTCCTATATGTGCTCCTTAGAGACGCAGAATGGCATTCATCGAAAATAGTAAAGGAAACAACGAGTAGCACCTTGCGTCCCAATTAAGAGCCTTTAAAGAAATAATGTTTTAGCCTCATTTGCGGTAGTTAAGAATGTAGAGATTGCCAGGTAAAACGGGGTAAGGTTTCCGGTGTGAAGAAAATTAAAGAAGTATTATCTATAAGATTCATTGATATTTAACACCATAGAATGCATTGGAATAAAAAAAGAGTCCAGTTCTTACATTTCACCTTCTTAATTGTGCAAGTACGGGAGGAAAAATCAATTTGGCATTTCAGTTGTTAATTTACGATTGATCCTTTTTAATTGTATTTTGATCGAAGGAAAATTTTTGAAAAGTAAGGAATTCTAATTCACTGATTATTTTTTTGGGAGCGAAATTAATAACATCCCCCGAATTAATTATTTCTTCGATATACTTACCTTTAACAGACAACTACTACCATTGAAGTATCTAAGCTAAAGCAGTTAAACGAACTTGGGCCGATCATTTGCTATGAAAGTGATCGAAGAGGAGCTGATCCCGAAACAACCTTTAAGATGTGGTGAGAAGATGTCGCGTACAAAATGTTGCAATTCGGGCGCCGTTTGACATACAACGCAATTCGCTGCACTCTCAGCGGAATTGGTCATGCCTTCACTTTCCTTTCCATTAATGTTCTAAAAATATTAATTTCGGATCATGAATTTTTCGGACTAATTAGTTAATTTACATCTGAACATAAAACATTAATAGGCAAGTTGATTTAAAAATATAATTTCTGATCGCAATGGAGAAGAGAAAAATGAATCCAAGCTTTTCGTTATTTTGTCTGGTAAATTTTGAAAATTCAGGGAATTAAGTAAATGTGATCTCTTTTTCATTCTGTAACTCTTTCTTCATTTAATCGCTTTCATTTTCAGTGCACCAAAATAGTGATAGCTATGTCGCTGAAGTTTACGTCAGTTTTTCGTGCGGGACAAGCAAAAGTAATAAGATTGGAAGATTGACTGCCTGGATATAAACTACAGCTGCGTCCTTTGTTTGGTGAATCATTACCATTTTAAGAGAGTGTTAATTTAATTCACGTTATAATTTAACTATATTAGGAATATTGATTGTTTTCTTAAGGCTGCATTTTCTCTAATAAGTGCTCTTACAGAAAAGCTAACGTTATGTTTTATTTATGAATTAGATATTCAAATTTAAAACACAGTATTTGAAACGTGTTTCAGGGATTGCTATTATATTTTCATTCGAAATGCTTCGGTAATCAGCGAAATTAAAATGTGTTACTTTTCTTCCCTGCAAATTGGTTTTGTAAATCAAATATTCGAAATGAAGAGGAAAACCAATGTTCATTTGATCTTTCAAATTTGATTGGAAACGGTAATCGAATGTTTAAATATTATATTATTTCTAATTTATTATTTTATATTAAAAGGTTTCCGCAGTGCACACGGTCCGTAGTAATAATGCTCATAATCTGGCAAAATACTGTAGATACTTCATTACTTAAATTACTTAGACCATGTTATTCTTAAAAGTTTTTATCCCTTAAATGTATTTACCGTTCTCGAACAAAACTGAAGACAGATTCTAAAAGTTTAGAAAATACCTACGTAACTAAAGATTAATTGCTTTTATTTTTGAATGGAAATGACAATATCCTCATTCTAATGGAGAGATTTTCAATAAGCTGACACAAATTTACACCTACAGGATACTTGAGATATTTCAAACTGCCCGTATCATTCTATTCCTTCTTCTAGTTTTTGCTGACAGTTCAGGGCTGTCTTTTCACGCTTTTGCACAATCAAGGAACAGAGGAATGAGTTGTACGGCATTCATTTGTTAACATCATGTAACGAACTAAGAAATAAAATTTCTTTGCAGGCAGCCTAAGAGGAAGAAGCAGGATGCGTTGGAATCTATTGAAATAATGTTTGCTAAATACCGTCAGACTGTTTTCATGTCCGTTTCTCCTTGGGAAATTAAAGCTTATCGGCTATCTTACCTCAGTGGGTTTGTTAGATGTTGAACTGGATCAGAAAAGAAGAGATTGCTGTTATAAATAACGAATACTTTGTGAACTAATGGTTTTCTTATTTGCATGTTTCTTACCTGGGAAGCCTTGAAGCATAAAAGAATTTCCACATTCCAGTCTCGGATGCGATGTTTTTCATCGCAGGTTTCCCCTCGCAGCTCCGTACATTTTCTTGTCTTCCTTTTGTTCACATGGCTTTCAGCTAGTTAAAGGCGCATCATTGTTCGCCGTATATCGTACTTCAACCAAGGGACAACTCTACTCTGAGGCTAAGAGCTCATTAAGATTTTTTTAAAGCTGATGTATCCATACAGAGATAAAATATCACCGGTTGGTATTATTATCATAACTATTTTGTATTAATATTTTCTATTCTGTTTGCCATAGCGTCATTAAAGCATGACCTAATATAAGTAAAGTTACTTGGGCTCAAATAAGAATACTTTGCGTTGGATATTAGAGGTATATCCACAGTATTACGTATTTGATTATTTTACTTACCAATCCTCAGGGTAAATCTTCCCTTAACTTTCTTACGGTATAAGAGCTCGTGGGCGTGGTTGTTTGTGTTCGTGTCTTGGAAAAGGTGAATGTAAGAGTGGTCTATTAAGACCAAAATTAGCCTAATAAAGACGTCATTATCATCACTTCATTATTATTAAGAGCTGTCGTATGTTGAGATATGAAATATAGATTTATCACAGATGAGGCTGAAGAAAGGTTAAATGTAATCTACTGCTAAGAGAATTATTCTAATTCTCCTCAAAATTCACTCAGAGGCAACAATTCTGCTAGCCGACGATGAAAATAATCTTATTGCCTCGAGGATATTGGTATCAAATGTTTAAGCGATTTCGGGTACTAAAGCCTCTGAAATCAAATCTTCCTCCTGTGCTATAGGATAGAGGACTAAAGGTGAAGTTGTTCTTCGGCAAGCTTTCAGTAACCTTGACCTATTGGAACTCCAGAAGGCGTAAGCTCCACGGCATGTGATCATACGGCATACTAGATCATCGATAACTCCTACGGGAACTTCCTTCAATGCCTGAAAAAATGCGTTCTTTATAATCATAACGTAAAGAGTCCCACCACTAACTGTTAATGAACGTAAAGCCAACTCACCATTTATGATGATGCAAATAATGAAAATGAGTTTCAATAAATGTAGAATTTAATCAAAGAGTAAATATCTATCGAATCCAATGAGAGGAAACCACATATTTTTTACCATTCCGAAGTATCAAATTTAACCCAAGCATTTATGAGTAATACCAAATTAATCCGATAATCTGATTATCTCTACACTTAAACGTAAGATGTTCATTAAACTAACCTGATTCTTTACCACCTGTGTGAGTACTGTATGTTTTCAATACTGATTTAGATTTTTCTAAGAATTCCCAAAAATATTGGAATGTTAGTCAACGAGTTCATATTATCTTTATTTATTTATTTAATGATTTATTGTCGCAGTCAGAGGAGCGCAAGGGTAGCAAAATACAATCTATATGCGTTAATAGTTCAATATCCATTTTCTGTCGCCCACTTCCCAACCGCTTCGATGTCATTCTGCAATAATCTAGTATCTTTTTCACTATGAATTTTCCTATAGATTATACAGTCGTCAGCAAATAGACGAACCTTGGAATGCATGGACCTTAGTAAGTCGTTAATATAAATTTTAAAAAGTAATGGACCGATAACTTTACCCTGAGGTACCCCTGACGTGATGTCAAATTTTTTGGATAAGTTTTCGACAACTTTTACCCTCTGCGACCTACCTCTTACAAAATCTTGCAATCATCCTTTAACTCTTCTATCTATTCCCATTTTCTCTACTTTTGCTGCCAACAGCTGATGCGGGACTTTGTCAAATACTTTACAAAAATCTACGATGATGCCATCTACATTTTTTTGCCTGTCCAATGATTCTGTATCCTGACATAATCCTAATAGCTGTGATTCGCAAGAATATTCTTTTCTAAAACCATGTTGATGTAAACTTAGCCTCTCATTTTCTTTCCAGATATTCTGCTACTAGTTTCTTCATTATCTTACATACGACCGAAATTAAGCTGATCGGTGTATAATTTTCTACGTTTGTCTTAAAACCCTCTTTATGAATTGGTATAACCGTTGCCTTATCCAATCTTAAGGAATGGAACCATTATTTAAGATAACTGGAAATAGAACCTTAAGGTATGGAACAATTTCGATCGATCCTAGTTTTAGTAAGTCCCCTGATATATTGTTTGGACCGTAAGATTTGTTATTTTTCAATATTTCTAATTGTTTTCTAATCCCTGCATTGCTAATTATGAACGTCTGTGCTGGTGATATCCCTTCATTACGGAAAAAGTCACTGTTTCTAATAATGCATCTATTGTTGCAGTCAATGCCACCTTCCTGTGAATCGACTAAAGCGTTTTTGTACACGCTAGAATACCAGTTATTAAAAAAATTCGCCTTTTCTTCATTATTTGTGATTATGTACATTATGGATTTATGGATATTATGGATTTTATGGACATTATGAATTTAATGCATATTCTTCACCGTTATTGTATTTTTACCTCAATACTTATTTAAAAAGAGGTACAATGATTTTAAACACTTTTCATAAAGATGACAGAACTAAAGCCATTAGTCGCGCACAAGGTTACTTTTCGAGATAAATTCTTTTAACACCCAACTAAATGTAATTTGTTAATGTAACTTTTGAGAGCAAACAAAATACATATATTTTGAAACAGTATATACGTCTTATTATAAACAGTTATATACATAGAATAATGTACAATTATTAAATCATAACACAACTTACATAACAATCGCCATTAGGGTGAATTCCGTGCACGGAATCACGCTTTCCCGAGGCCATTTTCTTAAAAAAAAACAACCCAGGGAAGAAGCTGTGGAAAAATCTCCGGGAGACAACAGTAGCCGAGATTCATAATTTAAAGAGCTCTGACCATACCCAGTCCCAGTTCTTATTCATATTCTTTCGGAAAAATTTCTGGGAGAGAAAATCAAGCTTCGTTCATAAAATGAATCCTTTGTGAGCTACCGAACAGTTCGTGAAAATGTAACCGTTCTTTGGTAAGACTCCCGGTTAAATGCCATCAACTGTTTGGGACCTTCGAGGAAAGACAAGCTTAATGGGATTGAAAAGGCGGCAGTTAGATTCTTCAAACAAAAGTACAAATTTTAACCTCCTCGAGGATTTTAGATCAGGGAGATTCATTTGAAATCATCAGCAGAATGGAAATGCCAAGTAAGCTTGGAATGGATTTCCCTTACGAACTGAGGAAAAATAATCCGCAAATAGGAAGATATAATGGGCCGTTTTTCACTAGAACAGCAGAGGAGCACAATAAGGAGAATTTAGAGCTCCATTAGGTAAAACTTGATCCCACTCGCTTTAAAGGTGAGTTAGAGGGCATTGTAGAGACGGAGGTGGAGGAAATTATTAGCCTGCAGATTTCAAAGAGTGGTGAAAGATAAAAGCACCTTTGGTCAACAGGAAAAAAATCGCCATTCGATCACTCTCGGCCCCTGTAATTGACGTGCTTGAAGTCGCAAGAATTAGAGTTTTATTGATATTCATTCGTTTATTTAAACTGTGACGGCGCTAGCCTTGTTACACATTCGTCAGTTAAAATATTCTACCTCCAAGTAAACTAATGCGAATTCAATAAATTAGTGATTGTTTTTATTCAATAACAGCACATCATTAACTTCAACATCATAAGCAATATCTCATCTCGCACTGTGCTTATCCCTTTTATTTCATAAGAAGTAGCACTATTTCGCCATATCTAGTATCGCTAACCGTTAGTAAAAGCTTTGGATATTGAATAGAAATACATTAGCGACTGCTTCGAAACATGCAATAAACTAATTTTGGAAAATGCTATTGTGAAAAATGCTGAATATAACTTTCTCCGTTCGAGTTTTATGATTAAAATCTCGTAAGTATTCGCGAACGAATTCTTAACCGAATACATTTCAGTCTTACGTAAATATGTGTGTATGATTTTGAGCTTTGAGTATCTGTAGCCTTAATGGAAAACAGATCGCAGCATCTTGGAATTTAAAACGATATTTTACATGTCAAGAACTAGTAATTAATTACATAGCCATCTTTCATCAATTTGGTGTGGAGACTCACTGGTATACCCAAAAGTTTGTTCTTCCAATATAATCCCAAACTGGTCTCTCAGTCTTCAGAGAACGTGAATAATTTCTGTGATACCTTTCACTGCCTAATTTAACATAGATAGTCGCTCTCCTCTCTCCATTAGCTGTCCTCTGGAAATTAAATCGATCGTAATGTCCCCGTAAATTCTGATTTAATTTTGAATGGGAACCCGAAAGATATTCTTTTATTTTTAAATCAGAAAGTATCACCAATTTACTGTTATTTTAGAGTCAACAACCTTTGACAATTTGAGCAAAATATCGGGATGATAATCATTATGGATAATTTATCTCAAATT
The DNA here is from genome assembly GCA_000376725.2 of Ladona fulva. Classification (NCBI taxonomy): domain Eukaryota; kingdom Metazoa; phylum Arthropoda; class Insecta; order Odonata; family Libellulidae; genus Ladona; species Ladona fulva. The sequence continues at coordinate 1,252,029 of KZ308189.1, forward strand.
TTCAATTTATCTTTCATTAATGTGAAATTGTAAAATGAAAAGCATTTCATGGCTGAAATTTTATAAAAGGTACTTCGTAATCAGTGGAAAATTACGTAAAATCATATTCTAAATCCAGACTTCTGTAGTTATAAATGATTTAAAAGTTTCCTTTGATTTATTACCAATTTATGATTTCATACAATTAACGTTCCTATCAATGTAACAAGACACGACTTCTGCCGAATATTCGTATAGTTTGATCCCCATTTTGTTTCAATGACATGCAAAACGGTTAGATGAGTCGCGGATGCATGACAGTCGATGACAGATCGCAAATTCAAAAAATTGCAAATCTTATCTTCTTTAGATATGGACAGTATCGTGGGAACCCATGGTCCTTCCCGAAGATAGATAGACAAATATTTTCAACTCTAGTATACCTGTGCGTTCAAAATGATTTAAAATAGGTGAGAACTTTCCTCTAAAAATCCCTCTGAGCCTCATGAGTGAAACTTTGACTTCAGTTTGATTTTTTCAAAGATTAAATCATACCTAGGAAGATTTTTTACTTACCGGCATTATAAGAAATAAAAAATCATTCCAGTAAAGTAGTTCATACTTATCTCTGGCATCAGAATACGTAGAATCATGGGTTTAGGTTTTGTTTCAGCTGTTCGACATAATGTAGACTTCTTAGGGGATGGTGAAAAATTGTTACATGAATCAAAACATAGAAAGCATCGATTAGGTCAAACTCTATTTATATAGAATTGTTGTATGTGACGTATAATAAGTATATTGAGTTTCATTATCCATCAGTAACATTTTTTGATTGAATTCTCCATTTTGGGATACAGATATATCCCAGAACCCATGAAAATGTAGGATTAACTCAGTTTAGGATCCAGCAAAGGAAAACTTTGTGGATTTATTACACTAGCGCTAACTAGGTAATCCAGACAATATAACGGAGGATTGGTCTACATCATTTTTTTTATTTGATGTTCATCATATTTCGAAATACATAATTATTTAAGGAATAACTACTGTTTACATCTTCTAGGCATCTCTCAGTTCATATTCCAGGTGAGTAAATTTCGTATTCACCCATTTTCGAATGCAAACTTTTTGTATCTCAATCCAATGCGAAGGAGTCGTATCGATTCCAAAATTAAGCACAGCGATATTTCTTTCGCACATCGGAGACACAAAAATTAGGCTCCGTCGTAAATAATGTTTTCATTCATCGCGCCATCCACGCGCCCGTAAATATCCGACGATTCCGTTTAAAATTTCAGCTGCGGGGAATAAACACATGCTTTTACGCATGGCTTCTACGTGACAAGAGTAGAAATTACTTCCCTTTCGGAGAACACATTCATCAATTCGAAACGCCCGAGCGGAGAAGAAATTTAGGTTTCATCACTCCGCAAATTGGATCGTCCGGACCGGAAACGAGAGAAAAATGGACGAATGATAATTAATCCGCCATGCACGAGCCGCGGTGCCCTCGTTTTTTCGCATCTTTATCGATGTACTTTTGAGCGCCGGAGGGCGTAATTGAAAACGGGGCCGAGATTAAAAGAAATTGCAATTTTAGCGGGGCTTCCTAGAAGCCACATCTCCTCCGGGCGCGTGAAAAGGAGAGAAAAGGTGCAGCCATGATGGATGGAGTCCCTTATTAAGGAAGGGAGCGGTTTTTGGGGGAAACGGAGGGAACGGGGAATGGGTGAGGAAGGTGGAGGAAGGTTAGCGCTCCGTGACGGAGGATAAGATGGCAGTCGCAAGAACGCGGATCAACAGGTCACCGCTAATAGTTTTTCAAACGGAATTTTAATCCCTTCTAATTTTTGCAACGCGAGAAAAAGGGGGGATGGGGGAGGCGGGGGAGGAAGCCGGGGAAAAGGGAGCAGAAGGGAAATGGTTATGAGGTGCTAGGTGGCCGGCCATCAAAAAGCACGAGGTCGTAAACTTCACGGAAACTTTAGTTCAACGACTCACTCGATTTCCCTCGTAAAGTATTCCAGGGCTCCGCCGAAAAATCCGACCGAGTCGCCCTCCGTAATGCTCTTTCATCCTTTCCCCCATTCCCTTTCTCCCTGGGGCCTATTAAAAAACCATGGCGCGGCAGCCATTATCGATCGCATTCCTCAAATATCTCTGGTACCTGACGGACCGGCGGACGGGTACTCGTCGAGGCCGGGGACGATACTTGAGGTATGACTTGCCGCTTACGACGCCATTTTGACCACCACCCTTCCTCTTTTAGGAGAATAGATTTTTCCCCTTTTTTCGGGCAAGGTCGCCGCGTAGGGTCGCGCCATTGTGGAGAAGGCGATTGCGATGCTCCTTGAAGCGTTGACTGCCGGCGGGATCCCCTTCCTCTCGGTGGCGAAAATATTGAAATACAACCAGGGTGATTCCGATGATTTATTCGAATAGCTCTTTTGAGCCCGCGGTTTCGAACCCAGATGCGGATGTTTTTGTCTCTCCCTGCATTGATTTATCGCCGCGGCTGTCGAGTGGAGACGAAATGTTTGAAAAAAAGGTGGGGATACGAAAAAGATATAATATTTGGAATATTATGAAATGAAGCGTATATTTTATTAAAGCGTTGATTCTGGCATATTTTTAACTATTCCGATTAAGAAAATACTGAAGAGCGTTTTGAATTTCAAACGTTATAGTATGTTGGGAGGAAAACGAGACCGATTTCTACCCTTAAAAATAGAGAAATAAACAACATAAAAGTAAAATACCTCTTGAACTCAACTCGTTTGTTTAAATAACCTTTCAAATATGTACACATTAAGTTTGCTGTCATCAGCTTTGTATAAGATGACACTAAGGCCCGGTATTACAATGTATACTTAGAACGGAATTTAACTAAGGTTTACTTTAGGATACAGTATTATATTGTATTTTTTTTAGTGCAAGTAAAAATCCTAGTCAACCTCCATACTATATCAACCATATACATAGAAAATAAACTATAATCTTCAGCTCTAACAAACCAATATAATAGTGGACTCTAAAGTGAAATTTAGTCAAAATCCATTTTAATTATATATTATTATACCGGCCTAATTGTAAGATAGCACACATTTGGATGGAAGGAACAATTACCAGAACAAATACAAAGAAAAATATGCAAAATTGTTGTAAAACATGTGAGTAATCCAAAACTGGCCTTAGATCATTAATTTTAAAGCATTCTCTCCACATTTATGGCATGTTCTCATGCTTTATTTTATTCCAGTAATGTATTTAATTTTTACATCCTTCAAAAAATTCACCCATGGCACAGCTTTTAGAAATTTCGATTCCGGTTGAACCGTTCAATTTATTGGTACAATTTTGAGATATAATTCTAATGCTTGCTCTGGATAATCGATGCTATTTTAGATAGTTTCTTTTGTTTACAGTATACCCTCGGAAGTGAATGAGCATCGATTAATGCTGATCTTCAAATTTACACAATTGTTATATCGTAATTTGAAACTTATTATATATATTAGTATTTGAAACTTATTAAATTATATCTACCTCGGCTTTTTCCCTTTAATGTTAGCAAACCTTAGACCAATATAATTATGCAGTTTTCTCTGATATATTATCAGCAATTATACAAATTTTTGAGAATCCAGAGTGGGCATCACAGGGCTTCATAAGATGATTCGTGTACATGATCCAGAATACCGGCTCGAGCTACGGGTGACCTGGGAAATCGCCCGGGGCGCTCAATCGAAGGGGACACCTATTTGTCCGTTTCATTCATACTCATAAATGGAATAATGCCGAAGTAATTTAAATATCCGTCACAGACGGAGAAAATCCTTACTACAATTGCTACAATAAGCGATAGTTTTAGATTAAGGGCAGTGTATTTTCATTGGTGAGAAATAACGAAACTTATAATTTAGCACAGTTTTTTAAAAACTTATAATTTAACTCAGTTTGCCGTAGAAAGATAATGCAATAGAAGGATCAAAATATGATGGACAAGATCCAATTTTAGAAATTAATGAAGTAAGGAATCTATCGCTACTCAGTCTCTCATATTCCAGGTGAGTAAATTTCGTATTCACCCATTTTCGAATGCAAACTTTTTGTATCTCAATCCAATGATATGAATTGGTATAACCGTTGCCTTATCCAATCTTAAGGAATGGAACCATTATTTAAGATAACTGGAAATAGAACCTTAAGATATGGAACAATTTCGATCGATCCTAGTTTTAGTAAGTCCCCTGATATATTGTTTGGACCGTAAGATTTGTTATTTTTCAATATTTCNTAATACTGATTACGTTTTCCTCAAATGTACTTTCTCTAAATTTATTCAAATTTATATTTATTAATCGCATCACCATGAGGCGATTCGATTCACTTTCTCGGGTCGCGAGTATACATTTCATCCGCCGCATATTTCAGATGGAGCCTGAATAGTGCGAAATAACATCGTTCTCTAACCTTTTAATCGCGTCTATCTACAATGCACTCTATAAAAGCGAGCTTTTCAATTGCTTTACCGCAGATTTTACGGATTTGTGTGCTCCAGTTTAAGTTATTTGTAAGAATGATTCCGAGATATTCAACTGAGTCGACTACATTTATATTCATTCCACTAATTTTGTACGGGTGGTTCATATTTTAATAATGGTGACGTCGTATATTTGCAAAGCTCCGGAAAAAATCTACTTTCTGCTGTTTTATATTGATACTATTGTTCTAATATTGATGCTAAATTTAAATTAATTTTTAAGTTAGCTGTGTCTTCCCATCTTTGAGAGGCACGCTTCTGATTTTTCCTTTCAGGGCGGACGAAAAGAATTTTATCCCATTGCCTGTCATCTTTCTGCCGCAATAGAGTATTGCTGGATTTAAACATATACAGCATCAGAAAATTGTCATACAGTAATTTGGTGGATATTTTTGTCATTGCAGTGTTTAATTTCCTTTTTATTTTCTTCAGCTGTGGCCATACAGATATTAATTTTCATAAATTTTCATATTTGAGGGGCGGTGGTATGGATCAAAGGGGCGGTAGCATGTACAATTTGGAAGCACGGACCTAAATAATAGCTAATAATTAAGGTTCTGTGAATTGCAGTGGATTCTATTCGAAAGAATTACAGTTGTTTGAATATCAAAATTCCTTCCAATACAAATAACAGTTAAAATCTCAATATTAAATAGGATTAAATAGATATGCTCAGTGAATCTGTTAAAGTAGTACAGCTTTTTACAGCTATGAAAGACAAATTAGTCTAGGAGAGTTAAATATCACTTAGAAAACTTTGAATATCCATCCTGAGAGGCAAGAAAGCAAAATTATTTCCCCTAAAATCGGCCGTACCTCAGAAGCCTTTCAAAGCGACGCACAAATGCGTGACCCCACAAAAAAGTCCGCAATAAAAACATAACGGCCAGCATTCCATTAAAGTTCTCCCTTTTCCAAATAGTAGGAATATTTTCAAAACTTGTGCGGGAGTCTAATGGCTTTTTTGAAAGGAGCAGATGGTTGAAGAATTTTGTTCACTCCATTGTTTCCTCTGTGAAGTCGCGCATTAGCTAAATACGTCATTTTAAACGGCTCGTTTTTTAACGGAATTATTTAATATATATTTATTTTTAATATACGACGTTTTCAGGATTTTTTCAGTGGAGAGAACAATTTCCGCCGATAATCCTTCCCATTTTCGAGCATTTAAAACAAGGTAGGAAATGAGGGCTCTTTCATTTCTAGATTTTCACGAGTCGCTGACGCAAAAACTGGGCGGAGAGGCTAATACCTGCACTGAGAGCTCTTACAATTGTCTTTTTCCGCCTCTGAAACGAAGAGAACATAGCACAAAAAATCCGAGCTTTCTTATTCGAAATAATGCCCACTTATGAATTCAGAGGGGATTTGTGATTTCCTACCATATCAATGGTGGCCAAGCTCTTACCACCAATGAACCTTACGCATATCGACAAATTCATCGATTCAGAATATTTAGATGCAGTTGAAGACGTATTAATCCCGCTAAACAATGAGAGCGATCTCCGAGAGGTGTCGACCAAACTTTACAAGGAAGAAATCACTGAAACAGATGCTTACTTCTGGTCGTTCTTTCCGCAGAGCATTAGAGATGCGAACAGGATGAATTAGGTTAGGTATTTGGTGTTGTTACACCCCCTGCCATGCGCCACTGGCGGCTTGCGGAGTCTGAATCTAAATTTAAATTCCTGTTATGACTTTAAGACCACTGATGTTGCACTTTACTATATTGCTACATATGTTCACCGGAAATAAATATCTTTTATTACTCGCCGAATTTCCCGTTGATTATCAACGGGGAATTAAAAATTGATAAATGAAATACTAACTGCGACGTACTGGAATTTCAAGATGAGTTAACTCGAAAGAGTTAATGTAATCAATTAGATGGAGTAACTATTTACTCAACAAAATGCACGTTTTTTTCGCTCCACCGTTTATGAGACCGCGTTGATGGATAAACGTTCACTTTTGAATATAAATGTAGAATTCAAGCTTTAACTGCCCTCCGAGGTGAAAGGACGTGTTCTCCTGAACATCATTAGCGCCTGACCATCGCCCAACCACCCACCGATGGCCGTCGAAATTCTTCCCGCTGCCCCTTCTACCTGTGAAGCAGAGTCGAGCCAAGGATAAATTTTCTTTATTTTCATCTGAATTTTTTCTTGTTTTGCAGCGGGCAATTCTTCCTTATTAAATTTATGTTGTGTGTGACGTGAAGTGCTTACTCCTTCGTAACAGGTTTACTTTCACACACTTACACAGTAACACTTTTACTTCGTTGCAGGTTTTCCCCCTACCATACGCCATACGGCGGTTTGCGGGGTATTTATGTAAATGCACTTTACCGTTATTGGTATTACCGCATGCTCTGCTATTATTCCGTTAGATAATCTAGTTTTTGAAATTAACTTACTCGTAGACCGTTTTTACTTGAACCTTTACATTGCTTTTCCATTTTATTCGTTACTTATACGCTCTCACACATCTGGGTTGGTATGTAGGATTTGTTTTTTCAGTTCACCGTAGTACCACTTAATACATTTTTATTTCCCTAGTTTTAAATTTAACTCCCGTAACACTTGATTTTCCCCTTTTACAAAGCTCCAACACTAGCATACTTTCACGTCTCGGGTAAAAAGCAGCTGGTGATAGATTGTTTACCAGCAGAGCTTTCAAACATTAAAGTCATTAGCTGTAGCATGGCTTCCTATTGGTCCGCCTCGAGACTCCACGCGAGTGACTCAGGGGCACTGATGACGATCAAGGGCACTGGGAAGGTGACGTCGAACCCTATCCCTACCTGCAGTAGGTTCTCTGCACTACAAAGTGCTGATGATGCAAGGCTCGTGCACTCCACCCTCCGAAGTAGCCGCCCGCGCCCGAAGGAAGCCTGGTAGGGAAGGGAACTATATTAATAGGAAGTTCGAACGTCAAGTGGGTATCGGCCCCTTTGGAGAGAAGGGCTGAAAAGGAGGGAGGTGACGTGAGGGTCACACATGTGTTCCCTCAGGGCAAGTGGCCTAAGTCACGGGTGCGGTCCGTGCGGCAGCCGCGGGCTCGAGTTGCTCTAGTCTGCAGGTGGTAACTAATGTCAGCCTCAACGAGGCTTGCTTTCGTACGGCCGAGTAGAGATCCCGAGGCCGAGTTCTTTTCAGGACTGTGGACTCCAAGGTAGCGCGGGTTCGGGAGTCGTCTGGTATCGGGAAGTGGCAGAAACTGCTTCCAGATGTCATACATGCAGGCTGCTCGCCTTGCTCAGCTTTTCCATAACAGGGTGGAAGAGACGCGGCATGGTAGTACAACGAATAGAATATTCATTTATATGTATCGTTATCGATAAGGAATATTTTCAATCAATCAAAAAACAATGTTTCACAAAATAAGATTTTTTTCAGCTTTTTCTTCTTTAGGTACTCCAAGACTTCGTTCGACCATTCTTCTTAATTTAATTTTGCGAAATTAGATAAGAGGAATATTTTGCAATTGTCTTTTGGCATAGGATAGAGGATATTGTATATTGCATTGCGTTACGAAAACATGTCTAATGACAATATCTCGATTATCAATTCTTTATCGTTCTGGGAAGTGCTCAAAATAAATTCTCTATAATCCGCACAAAGCATACTTTATGGAAAAATTTGAGTATTTGGGCATTCTGGGATCGAAGCTATGATCGATGTCTCACTTTTCTTCGGGGTTTCCTGTTGGTACTGATACCACATAAAAGGGCCAAGTCAAAGACACTTGTAGTTACGGCTGAGACTCCATAACCTACGTGTAGCAGTACAATATATACTGGAGTACCTACCTAACGTATATTTTAATAAATGTTGACGGGAAAGATAAAGAATGTCTGGGAGATAAGAAGATGAAATTAAATAGCAGAAAAATTAAATTGTTTGTGAAAAAAACGGGATAAACATTTTTCTAGGTGGAAAATTTCGCTACATCTATGGCAATGCACGTGTGTCGCATGGTTGCCTAACTTCGATTTTCAATTGCAAATTTTGCATAAACAAAGGCGCATTGAGTTGAACGGCCGGACACGTCTGTTATTTTGGTTCAGGGAAATGTCCTGAAATTTTCGTGTAAATCCGTGTTACACAAACCTGACGTGTTCCTTGTGAGTTATATATGATGCTTGATAATGGCACTCACTCAGCTCTATCATTGTTGAATGCCATTTGAAAGTGTCGCTCATAAGATCATGATGTGCATTTTCACAAAAAAGCTCGATATTTATGATGCAGTGGTGGTACTACAATAGGCTCTTAGGTGAAAGAGAGAGCAAATAATTTCCTATTAAGAGACCTGTCTACTCGAAACTGTAAAATTGAAATTTTAAACCATCACTCTGAGAGTTTCTTAAAGCTTCTAATAAGTAAACATGAAAATTCTAAATTTATTTATTAAAATATTTCACAGTTTCATTGCCAACAATTTAATATCATTACTTAAGTAATTACAAAAATTAGATTCTATCGTAAAATATACAACACATGCATGTAAAAGTACTAATAAGGGAAAAATAAGTCTTCCTGTATTCTAGGTGCACATTTATTGAAATGCAACTTTATGGTTGACAAATTCTTGAGAAGCTGTATCATTCTGAGCTACGGTTAAAGGAGGGAAATGACCAAAAGAGGCTGAGAAGAACTGCTCCAGAAAGAATAGCAAGTTATCGGATTTTCAGAAAGGATATATGGTTGCAAAGTCATATCATTACTAAGCGAAAAATATGCGATTCATAGTTTATTGCTCGGACAAGTCTTGTTTGAAAGGCAAATCTCAAAGTTTCAAGCAAAAGTGCATTCAGTCTGTATCCTCTTTGAGTTATAAATTGTTACAGCTTTTTTAGTAGCCATTTAGCGAAGATGAGTTTGCTGGTAGAGGATTTATACAAGAATGTAACGGAAAGTAGATTTAGATTCATACCCCACAAGCCGACAGTGGCGCATGGCAGGGGGTATATCAACACCAAAGTTCTAAACTAATCCATCCCGTTCTCATCTCTAATGCTCTACGGAAAGAACGACCAGAAGTAAGCATCTGTTTTAGCGATTTCTTCCTTGTAACGTTCGGTCGTCGCCTCTCGAAGATCGCGCTCTTTGTTTACCGGAATGACAATGTCTTCAACTTCTAAAAATTCTGAATCGTTTAATTTGTCAAGAATCGTCCGTCGGTAATCTGATCTTTTCCCCTGGACCGAAGTCCACCCAAGAGATTTTAGCATACCCGTAAAGCTACTGTCGAACCTGAAATCTCCACAAAAAAACAAACAGGCTGAACTACCTTGAACCATCTCTAAATCTGACACTAACCCTACTTCATGGGGATCCCAAACCGCGCAGCAGTAATCGAGACTAGGCCAAATTTTAGAATTTTTCCCCGCGAGTCGCCGATTGGCGTACGGCAGGGGGTGTATCAACACCAAATATTCATATCTAATCTATCCTGTTAGCCTCTCTAATGCTCCGAGGAAAAAACGACCTGAAGTAGCTATCTGTTCTAGCGATTATCTCCTTATATTGCTTGGTTGATGCCTTTCATAGATCGCGATCGTTTTGTACTGGAATTATGATGTCAAAGTCAAGAGTCAAATGATTCTTGACTCTTGATGGACATCCCCTCAGGGTTCTACTTTCGAATCACTGCACTCTATTGGACTTTCCTATAATATCAC
>KZ308189.1:1276653-1309412 GCA_000376725.2 Ladona fulva
ACAGTTCCTGATCATAGATTCCAGAGCTTGAAATATAAAGATCTCAATTAGCCCTCTTCCGTTTTTATACGAAAACAGGGTTTTGTATTTTAGTTATGCGAAACCAGAAATATACTCGAATGAAAAATATAAGCGCCAGAAGTTCCGTGAAATGTCTCCAAATACATAGCACTCGGAAATCTTCATTGATTTTTCATCGATTCTGAAAAATATTACGTTGCAGCTCTCGCTAGAATGATTTCTAAAGATAGATCAATACTTCATATAAGGAAACCAGAAAATTTACCGCAATTTAAACAGTTTTTCAATCTACACCAGCATGGGGGCACCCGTATGTGGTCTTGTTTGTCTCTGGCCCTTGATTTTCTGCAACTTTTTATAAATATTAATAATCTTGAAGCTGGAACACTGGAGAGAAAACTCGTAAATTTGGATTGGAATTTAATTTCAATATTTGTATTCATAGCTGGAAGGGAAATGTACGAAATATGAATGAACGAATGTACGAAATGTATAAATTTTCTCTAATTGTCTTATAGAAGAACTAGGTAGCTGATGTAAACTCAAAAAGTCTTCTGGAGTGTTTACGATGGCTGTCTGAGACCTGTACTTCCATGTTGTTGAATTTGTAGCAAGAAATCTTCACATTTTCTATAGAAAAACGATATTAAACGGAAATAGGCCAAGGAGCTTACGTTACTCGTAAGAAGAAAGCAATTTTTAGCCACTGGGGGATTAATGCACTCGTGGCGTTCACGCTGCTCTACACCATTCCTAACCTAGAATTAGTTTTTTGATTCATAAGTAGCCATACGCTTTTAGATCCATTCCTTCGTTGCTCTAAACAGCAATCTTGTCCTTCAGGGTTGATGTACGTCACTTCTCCTTCAAAATATCATCTCGTTGTTATTTCCATTACTCCCATCTTTCCTAATTGGTCGTTGAACTCCGAAGACATCTGCCTCCCTTGTTTTATGCCCACTCATTTTCTTATTTTATAATTTACTTTCGTTTAAGACCCAGCAAAAACTTTCCTAAACTTAGATATCCTATCTGATATGTTATCTGGGACTTCAAAGGCCTACGATTCCGTATTTATGCATTATTCATTTTTATTTACATTTATTACCAATAAGTGTAAATCTAAAAGCCATCAGTGCAGGCTACTAAGTATTCGTTTCCTTCCCATTTAGTGATCCAATCAAGACAACATATTTCTATCATTTAAATAATTGCAATTATTTTTAAAATATCACATTTGAATGCCTGCTGTACGAAACTGAAACGGTAACTTCCGCATATCGCTGTCAGAGAATAGTATATCCTGCGATTAACTGACGATATTCGTGCGAAATTCGCTTATCTGGTATTATCGATTCTTTGGTGTTATAAATGGGTCTCCTTCCCTTGGAAAACACGTTCTCTTTCTGTAACGTTCAATAGAAATTATCGGTAATGTTGGCATTTTCTTAGTTTTTTAATGAGTAAATTCTCATCGCTTGTACCGTAACGTTTTTTAAGAAAGAAAGGCGAGGAAAAAATAATCCGAATTCGGGTTAATGTGACATAAATTGTATGTTTTAACTGCTTTGAGTTTCACCCGCTTTTATTTTCGCCACCGCCCTGACCCATTTTTACCGCACCGTGATTTCGTCCCCGTCCCATTAAATTCGGCCACCGTATGTCAGTCGGGGAAAGCGCTCTCAGGACACGCCGTTTAAATTCTGCAAGTTGCACTGCAGTCAATTTCCACTGCTGAAGCCCCACATATAGTGGATATCCAGAGGAAAAATGGGCGCGAATTACACGGCGGACATGACTGGTCAATGCGGGCAGATATTGGGATAGGAGCAGTCGAATTTCCCTGAGAAATTATTCACATCGAATCGAAGATCATTTTGGGAAAAAATTTAGAATTTCCTAGTTCGCGCACTGTGACTATCGTGGAAATTTGCGTATTGGATTTACTATAAGTTCTGAGTAATGTAAGTGAATTTCCGAATAATGGAAGTTGAATACCAATTAGATAAATTTAACCGAAGCTGAATTTTCCGTCACTGCAAGTGTAGAGTTACTCCTTACATACCGGCATTCTTCAGCTGTTTCTCCGAACCTGATTAATTTACCGCGTTGTTACTTGCGAGCATACGCTTCAGTAGCTCAGGATATACTTAAAGGGCATTTAAGGTAAGATTGAAGGTAAAAAGTAAGAAAGTTTTGATATTAATTTGGATTTAACATCAATCAGGGCTATATTATTTTTGTTATCTATGAAATTACATTTATGGAAATGTGCCATCAAACACGAGCGTTGTTAAGTTAAGGTGGAAATTTATTTTCGTAAGACAATTAAAAATGTGCACAGAAAATATCCTTACCTCTGCGATTATTAGGTGACAATGAGGCTCCCGGATAGCTAAGTGGGCAACGCGTTCGACTTCAGTGAAATTCGATTCCCGGTGAGGGCCTACGTGCGAAATGACTTAAGCTGTCGAATCACTTAACAATACTACTACTACTACTAAGAAGCAATGTTGACATTAAATTTACAATTCGTTTTCTACATAGGATATCAAAATTCTTCTGCAAGCTGGTATGTACGTCAATTTTTACCTACTATTTTTCTTATCAGGTCGGAATTCTGTAGCAGTGGGAACATTTGTCCTATCCTCAGCGGAAACATAACTCTCAGTTATATTTTTGGATTGTCGTGCGACCTGTTTCAGAAATAATATTTCATTCTAGAGACGTCTAATATATTTTCGTCGTCTTAAAATTAAAAAATTATTACTTCCCTGTGATTAAATTTATTTTAATACCCACCTTTACCCGCTAAGACTATTATATCTAAATAGAAAAACTGAAACGCAGAGATTTTAGATACCTCACAGGAAGAAGAACGTTGTAATCGTATTGCACACATTTTGTAGACCTGTACGTTTTTGTTTGAATCTCCTTATGAGTCACCTGCCAAAGAAACGATGGGTACACGCTCTCTAAGTTATTTCTTAGATTTTAATGTCCGAAAATCTATTCAATGCACTGTTAATCTATTTAATGTACTGTTGTTTGTTTTATTAAGCGGGTATGCTCGGTCGCTCATCCTGCGGCCGAACTGTGTGCTTGAATTTTTATTGGATTTCAGTTATTTGCAGGGATGGGGGAATAGGAAGTTGCGAAGTTTATATTTTGTTGAGTTTGGAGCGAGTGAAGTGAATTCAGAAATGACCGTGCCATCGACGTAAGTAATAAATGGAGACCGATTCTCGCCCAAGTGGAAGGGTCTTGAAGGTCACGTAGGGCAGAGGTTTTGAGGGTTAAGTCGCGCCTGAAGTAGGTCACCAAAAGGTAAGGATTTTTTGCTGAGCTTGTAACCCGAGTAGATTGTGTTGATCGTTTTGGGGCTTGAATATTTGAACAAATTAAAATATACGGATGTGCGCATAAATGCTAAAATTTTTGTAAATTACGCTGCTTTTAGGTCGAATATGAATCAACAATGTTAAGGCTATAAATTATTTATGAAAAGAATTGACTTTGGTAATATCTTCTCGTAATTTAAATCACTCGGAAAAAATCACAAAAAAGTTATAACATAAATACCTCATTGGGGAAAACTGTCTTGTTGTTTTCTGATTTCTTTTAATTTTGCTCTTGCGAGAGAACATCTGAAAAAAATTCTTCTGATAAAGAAATGTATACTACTGAGTTGATTTGAAAGCAAATTATGTTTCCACTGCGTGGTTCTCTAATAAATGTGCTAATCTAATAACCCAAATGTTTGGAAGCGAGGTTTCTGAATTCATGAGGCTAAATTCACCTAGAATTTTTTAAAGTGGGAATCAGCCGTTTCCAATCAACTCTCTCTCACGCATTATTATTTTTTTCTATTTACTCGCAATATAAGAATAAGAACAATATAAATCCTTGTGGTTATTGTGTTAAATGAAATTTAGAAATATCTCAAGTAATTTAAAGGTGCGTTATTTCTCGGTCACTTCCTAATTTTTATATTAACTCGCAATATAAGAATAAGAACAATATAAATCCTTGTGGTTATTGTGTTAAATGAAATTTAGAATTATCTCAAGTAATTTAAAGGTGCGTTATTTCTCGGTCACTTCCTAATTTTTATATTATATCTATTATTGTTCTCTTCGTACCTTCTCGTAATCATCGTTCTATGTTATCTACCGGTATATTTTCGGAAGATGCTGAAGAGAAATCCCATTTCTTTTATACGATATTTCCGATATTTCAGAGTTGCAGAATTACGCTGGTTATCTGCTTATCACGTTCGAGGTGCTGATCATTATTATTAATACGAGTATTTAACCAAACTACAGTTGGGCTGTATACCTGGTGGCAATCATATTGTGCCAACATAATTACGTGATATTCACGCTATAAATACATGATACAAACACAGTATACACACAATATTTACGTGTGAATATTGTATACATATACAGAAATATTAAATATATTACACATAAATAACACAAGCATTATAATAATGGCATGTAGTCTGCTTTTTTTTAGATTTTTCAGAGTTCATGACAGGCCTTCTCGACTACCGTAGCGGTCACTGGAGATCCCCACAGTACATTACCCTGTCAAGCAATCCCTTACTTTCTCTAGAAATGTCGCTATTGTAGAAAATCCCCAATTCCTACATTTCACAATACAGAGTGACATTTCTTCTTAAAAGACTTAGCGTTTTAGGCAAGGGCTCTAAGAGTGATACTGGTAACAAATTCCATTCAGATGTACCTCAATTAAGAAAATAATACTTTGCAATATCCGTTCCTTGCCATCTAGGCTTAATTTTAAGCTCGTAACTATTTTCCCCAAAGAATTCCGGTTTCTCTGTTGAATAGTGCGTATTAGGTGCTGTAAATTTTCGACCATGTTTGAATTCAGGCATTAAACCATGGAATATTTCGTACTATGAAACTTTTATCCTTTACACTTCGTACTGTGTGGATTGGGCAATTGTTTTCTGCAATAACTACTTCTTTGCCTTTATTAAATGATATCCTACAATTGAAACCCTTGCCGTTATTCTAGTTGAACTCACCAGAGGAGCGTAATCAGCTCCTACCATTCCAACCAAAAAGTTTAGATAGATTTATCTGCTTTTCTACTTCACTATGAATCATGTGAGGCTCAGTAAAAATTCTGTGACCTCAGATAACGTTTCCAAAATCACAAAAAGAAGTCGCCGATGGCGTATGCAAATGCGTATTTATTATCAGAAAGAAAAATGCGTTTGAGAAGAAAACTATCTCCAAAATTTTCCATTTCAATGCATTAATTTTGTGACAGATTTCCACGTGGTTTGGCCATCTTTAA
Organism: Ladona fulva; assembly: GCA_000376725.2. Taxonomy (NCBI): domain Eukaryota; kingdom Metazoa; phylum Arthropoda; class Insecta; order Odonata; family Libellulidae; genus Ladona; species Ladona fulva. Next base: position 1,282,009 of record KZ308189.1, read on the forward strand.
TTGATCACATCACACACATTTTCATTCTTTGTTAACTTGTGTAGAATTTCGTATTATCGTAGCTCAAGATAATTTTAGGGAAACATCTGGCATCAGTTAATGGGGGCTTAGAGGTGGGGTGAGGACTTAAGCTTCCTCACCCCTTTGCTTTCCGCAACCGATTAAGTTAAAATATTTTAGTGGGTGCTTCGCTCTTTCACCAACTAGAGAGACCCTTTGATGTCACACGACCTGTTGAGTTATTCCTTGTGATCATCCAGTGCAGCTCCACCTTTGGGTTTCTTAAGCTCTTTTTTAAATTTCCCACAAAACATTTTTTTAAACGAAAAATTTTTCAAAGTATTTCAGCTCAGTATTTAATTTATTCTTCAATATTATGGTAACCTTTGGAATATCTAAAGAGCTCTTATTCTGGTTAAAGTATTGCTCATCGGTGATGGAAGAATCGTTTACGAATGACCTCTTTATTACAAGAAAATTCGATTCTTAAAGTATAAGATTCAAGGCGTAGTAAGTTGGCCATTGTAGGTACCCTTGTAAGTACGAGTATGTTATTTTTAAGGAAAGAGGAGTAAATATTCTTAGCACATTCTATATCTAACGTTATATGATAGTTAAATCTCTTTGAAGGTAAACAAATGAAAAAAAAACAAATTAGCATCAATACTTTGGACACTTATGGAAACCCTAATTTCCAAACATAGCTCTCTCCGAGCCTCATGTTACAATTTAATGAAGAAGAGAAGTTCAATTCGATGAAGAGGAGAAATTTGAAAGTTTCGGAAGAGTTCTTAGGGGTGAAATTCTTAATTTTCTTGTATTCTCCACAATTTACCTGGAAGAATAAAGTGAGACATATTAGGTTTTTATTGTGTGCATTTGATGGGCAGACGTTACTCTCGTTTCTTCGGATCATTATTTAAAAACTACTTCAGCTTATTAACTTAGATATTTATAGAACTTTGGGGTCATTACATTGGAACCTAAGAAGTCTATTCCATTACGAAGGCCACAAAAATCATAAAAAGTCATAGTATTATTATTATTGGAATATTATAGCAATATTGAACAACAGTAATCCCGCGAAAAAGAAAATCCCTCAGAGAATTAAAACGCGGATGACCCAAATTAAAGAGAAGGTAAATGTCTGTTTCACTTGACTCGGGTTCCCAACCCTCTACCCTCGGTAATCACATTGGATAATAGGGGACCTTGAAAAAAAGCGATGGCGATAACTGACTCTAAATTTGAGGGTATTCGAATAAAGAAATGACAGAAGCTCCAACCAGACTAGTTTTCCTGTAGAATTTCTTCAATTCCTCCCTCTGCGGAGGAGACTTTACTGTAGTATTATGCGAAAGCTTATTTCTTATTTTAAATGAAGTTATAAATATATCTCTTGAAATATAGAAGCAAGTTGCATCACATGCACATGCACCTAGACTCTCTTTGAAAACGAAAAACATAAACACTTTTATTCATGAAATAGATCTGGGAAGGCGTAACTTTGTGGAAAATTTCCACAATACTTTTATTTACGCGACCGGTTTCGCTTCCTCGGAAGCATCATAAGGTAAACACCAACATTTTTTCCAGAAAACAGAACAATTTTGGTTTTTACTTGATAATGCTTCCTCGGAAGCGAAACCGGTTGCGTAATTAAAAGTATTGTGGAAATCACTAAGTGTGATTCTTTACATTTTTCAGCTGCATGGTAAATAACGTTGATTCTGACTGAAGTCTTCAGTCCATAATAAATGAATCACCTTCTTTTAAAATCCCTCCTTAATACGAAAGTTGCAAATCTTTCGATTCCAAAGCCATGTGGGTAACGAGCTCGGACGACGTTAACGACTTCGGTGAAGGAGTATTCGGGTTCGGTTCCCAGTGGAGGAGCAAGTGCGAAATGACCTTAGTTGTCGATGCATTTAGAAAATCAGTAGCTACTACTTTTAATTCCAAACTTCCTCGATACTCATTGTGAATGTATTTTAGGAATTTGTAATTACCTGTCTCCTGTCAGTCTTTTACTACTCCATTACATGGTTGGTTTACGATGATGATGAATCTGGATTGGCATTTTATAGTTCTTACGACCGGACACAGTTCCTGCTTCCAACACATGTCGGGACAATTTTGCTTCTACCGGAATCACGTGACCACTTCTCTCAGAGTTAGACGCGTTACTTGTAGGGTTAAAGGTTTCAAATCGTATTTTGAGAAACTTAGATTCTTTTATTTTACAAGTTAAGGCAAAGAAAATTCTTCCCTACTGACGTGAAGGTACAATGTGAAGGCCTTTTGAGATTCACAATTACTACGGGAGTGAAATTTAGCAATTTCTTGCTCCTCTATGGACAGATGAGGCGCTGAAAGTGCCGTTGAGTGCCCTCACTACTGTAGACGAGAAAATGCCCATCAGAGGTCTTCTCGCTGCTTTCAAATTTGCAAGAGCGTTTCGAGCGCCGTCATCGACTAACTACAGATTCGTGAAATGGTCGTTGGCGGTTTCCGCTCAAATGGACCAAAAGGACCACAGAAGAGCCGTGTGAATACCCTCAGTGACATAATTCAGTGATAAGTAAGGTTTAGTAGATACGGTAGTGTTGCCAAAAGGAAATCCTGTTCTATATATTTATGAGAGCAATATAAAATTATGCCTTCCAGCTCGCTGGGTAGGAAAGAGCCTGTGTAATCTCTCAGACTTAATTTCGGCGACAATTTAACTGCTCAGCAGCCGCTCTTTCGGAGAAACCAAGTACCAATCCAGGAATCGGCCAAAACCCAAAACAAATGAAAAACCAGGTAACCAAACTTATGAAAATGCGTTCCCAGGTATTCTATTCAGTAGATACGTATTGATCGGCTGAATTTTAGTTCCAAGGGAAGGTTATATTAACTATGGATAATTGGAGTATGTAGGGACTAATTGATAGCGGTCATCATCTACCACTGCATCTTAAGTGGGAATCTCCAAGTACTATATTGCACTGCCGAAAATTATACCATAGCTAGGACGTTTAGTGACCAGTTGTACAAAGCCTTGACATGTTCCACATCGAGAGCCATTGATCTAGGAAGTGGGATACTGTATCCTGTCGTCTGAGACTACCAATGATTACAAAATTGGCAATTATAATAACTTTTTTACATTTTTAGGAATTTAGCTCATTTTTAATTTGTTTAAGTAAGTTTTTATACAGTCGCATTCTCAGTTTCTTTAACCAGTTTTCCATCGCTATTGGGTGGTAGGGAGGATTTACCAATCCATTATTTCAGGAATCCCAAAACGCAATCTAATTTATGTTTTTACTATAGAAAACTTAGCTATTCTTCCTTCTAGTCCATGGTTTCTAACGGAAAGCACGGTGGTGTTTATATTTCTCTCTTTCGTCACTGAAATTGATTCATTACCTCCGAGCGCTTTTTATGCTAATTTATCTTGCAGCTTCTCCGTAGTATGGCATGGTGCGGTAATCTTCGATTTTCTCAACCAAACTATTACGGAGGTGCTGGACGAGAAGGTACATATGTACCTAACTTTATTGATTGGTTATGTAGAGTGTAGAGTACACCATTAACTAAGATAACCGTTATAAAGGCGTAACATTTTTAATTTCATAAACGACCCGTGAACCAAAATTTGACTATGAATGCATGGCTGGATGAAAATATACGAAAATGGTATGTGAATAAATTGAAGGCATTTGATGACTGAGTTAGACATCGAAACGTTGGCGACAAACATGTCTCCAGAATTAACCTGGTTGGAAACCCGAGAATCCTTTTAACACTGTATCCGCCAGGAAAGCCTAAGATCTTCATATGGAATTACATGCACAATAACTAGTGGTTGCCAGATCAATCCTCTGCAGTACATTGTGCTCCTAGATTCTTCCGCATGAGCGCTTTTTACTCCGCTGCGCTTTTAAAAATGGTGGAAAGTCATTGGAAAGGAGGCAAAGAATAATATTTTTGGTGTAGATCGTTTGATGGAACGTCTTTGAAATTCAAGAGAGACGTAGAACTACCACAGCGCCTTAAGGCTTACCTTAATCATGTTGATGTTAATAAAAGTATGAAAACATCGCGGAAGCAGCTTCAAATAATATCGTCTTTGCATCCGCTGTTTTCCCTTCCTCGGAAATTTCACTTATTCTCCCTTCCATCCACTTAGGTTTGAGACAAAATTTTCAGCACGGGTGACGATGATCTTAATTTTTATACCCGAACCTACTTTATCTATTTTAAAATAGTATTTCTTCCCTTTGATTTTTCATATCTGTAAGAGGTGTCCTTCTATAGTTTTGTAGAATATTCTTTAGAGATCCTTCCTAACCTTCTCTACAATTAATATCAGTAAAATTTCCAACATCCGAATATTTTCTCTTCCGGGCTCTCATGACTGTGGCAATATAATCTTTAGGTCAGTATTTTAAGCTATATGCTTTTTCAGCTTATTTAGGTATAACAAAATCAGATGAACTGTTAATTGATTTTTTTCAATGAAAGTAAATTCCAACAATTCCAATTAATTCATCCGAGCGCGCCACTTGAAGTGGGTAGCGCTTTCGGCTTTTGTGAAAGTTGTCCCGGCTTTGATTCCCGGTGCAAAATGACTTCAGTTGTGGAAGTATTTAAAAAATACTTCATGCTTCACTTGAGGATGATAAGAAAAAGCTGGAAAGCTTACATATATTATTTACTGTATTTAATTCGAGGCAATATAAATATGGATTTTATGCCCTATCTGGACTAACGAGCTATCGAGTTTCAGACGCTTGCCGTTTCAAAAATCCAAGGAAATTAGAAGATGTAGGATTGAGGAAAATTAAGAAGTTTGAATGTATCAATAAGAATAAATTCCAATTCGATATCATTTCTTTCCATGCGTAATTGTATAGTATACTGAATCACTGGAGATAAATTTATTAGGCCCTTATAGAGGTCTGATTGCATAGAGATCTACTTTCATTCATTAAATCAGACTTAACTAATAGACAATCTAAAAAATTAAAATGAGGCCTCTGGTTGGCCATGTGGGTAACACGTTCGACTTTGGTGAAAGCGCTGGGTTCGATTCCCGGTGAGGGCTCACGAGCGAAATAACAGTCAAAACACTTTAAAAATCATTTTTAACTACTACTAAAAATCAACGAATTAAAGGTATTGAAACACTAAGGAGTCCAGAGGAAGTTTTCCTTTCCCATACAATCCGCGCTAGAAACGAGAGACTGATATGTGACGCAAAATATGGGTACATACCTTATGTTTCATCTCGCCAAACACAAATAGGAAGCGAATACAACTGGTTCTTCCCATTTGTTTGTGAAGGGAAATATTATGGAACTCGCAATGTTGCCCGTATGAATTTGACCCATAAGTTTCGGACGTAAATTTTCCTTAACATTTTTATTCCTCATGTGAATATANGTCCAATAGAGGTGACTACGGAGGATATGGTTAATAAAGTCCATGATATCGTGCTAACAGATCACCGTGTACTTTCGCGTATCTTTCGCAGAAAAAATGAATTTTTGAAATGACTAGTTCTAGTCGCGTGGAAGCCTTACTGGGGACGTTTAAGCTATGTTCTTTGCTCTAAAATAACAAATATATATATTTAACCACGCCACACACGTACATTACCACTGATATCGTGAAATTCTCTGTATAGGAAAATATTTCCTTTAAATTTTTTTGACCAATAACTCATGTTTCCGCCACTGAGTTTCAACTTCTTACTTCGGGGTACTCTTAAACCTTCTTTAACATTTATTCGTATGTAAGTTAGGTAGTTACTCCGGTATCGATTATATACAGAAGGTTCTAAGCTACATATACATTAGTTCTCCACCTAAACAGCATGCGTCAATCACTTGGCCTTTTTATGTCCTAAAGGTCCCAACAGAAAAATCTCAAGGAAGAGAAAGATTCTAGCGAGAAGATTCTAGCTATCATAACGTCGATCCTAGAACTCGCGATTTTTCCTTGAGAATGCATTTCGCAGAGTTTCAGAAATGTTTTCGGAGCACTTCGCAAAACAGTAAAGAATTAAGAATTGAGTTTCTTTTAGTAGCCGTGCTCTTTTGAAGCAAGCGGAAAGATTTCTAACAATGTGTTCCTGGATTAGACGCCTGCCCGATACGAAATTCTTGCTTAAGAAATACATTGTACAGAATTTGAGAAAATATTAATAAACCGTTTCCGATATGCTAAAGAAAGCTTCGAATCGATATTGACGCTCAAATCGTTTATCTTCAAAGGAAAATATTCGTGATTCTATAGGGATAGGATGCAAAGATTAACAAGTAAAACACTGAGAGGATGTCCATCTATAGCCAAAGAAATTGCGTACTTTTCCATCATTCTACCAATTCTCAAATATTGCTGCGCAATCTGGAATTCAGTAAGGTTATGGCCGTGATAAAATCACTCGGGTGGAACTCGCTGCAGGAGAGAAGAAATGATTACTGACGAAAGATTTTCGAAAAATTCATCGGTCCAGAATTTTTGGAAGAAGTTGAAGACGTCATTCAGTTGAAGAAGTCATTCCGGTAAACAGCAAGCTTCGAGAGGCAACGACCAATCGTTACAAGGAAGAAATCGTTAAAACAGATCCTTACTTCTGGTCGTTCTTTCCGCAGAGCATTAGAGATGAAAACAGGATGGATTAGTTTAGAACTTTGGTGTTGATATACCCCATGCCATGCGCCACTGTCGGCTTGCGCGGTATTAATCTAAATCGAAAAAATCTAACCCTTTTGCTGCATTGCTCTGGGAAATGTGTCTTCGTTTTGCTTATAGCCAAATTAATTTTTTAATACCGAAAACATTAAATGCGATGATTCAGTCGGGGGCAACCGCATCAAACGTTCATCAGATGATCATAATAGACATTTTCAAAAATACGGGAAAGTGACTGATGAAAGTCGTTCCGAGACGATACTTCGGCGCCGAAATGTGTAACGATGTTATCCATGCTTCGGCCCGCAATAGCGACCTCTCGCTGTTCTCACGCTAGCAGGTAGAAGTCTCTGCATAAGGCGGAATGATCGATCTTAATGGTATCGTGTCATGGAACTCCGGACCAGTTGATGCAACAAGTGAGAATCTCCTCTATTTAACCTCCCTGTGATATTCGTTCGAACTTATTGATGACCAAACATTTGGTTGGTATATCTATAAGTAATAAGAAATACAATTATAAGTAATACAAGCCTTTGAAGCAATTTCTTTCAAATATTGTTACAATTTAGAGAGAAATTTCAATAGTCATCTCTTTTCTGGTAGCCTTCTAATTGTTTAATATTTACAAAATGCCCTTAGTTCCTACCGTTAACTCTGTACGAACTTATATCTTCGTGTATTTCTATGGGATAATGCATGAGCTCGAATCGTTGTGATCATTAAGGAGGTGGGTTGTTTATCACAGCAAAAGTTTACAAAATTTCCGTGTATTTTATCAAAATTCTCGTAATTTCGAATCTATATCAATATTTCGCGACTACAATAAGAATCTATAATTATTTTCCTTTCTTTTGACACTTATCTCAATTTCGTAGGACGATTATTTCTAATTTAATTTTGCAAAATAAACATAGACTACAACTCATGAAAAGGAGCTTTACGTACACTTCTTACGGAAACGTAATATGGGGCCCTGGGTTCGAACCCGAGCCTTCTAAGAGACGTGATTAATTTTCTTGGGCCTCTCAACCTCATAGAAACTTAATGAAGTTTTTTCACATCTGTACATCAAGCCGTTTACGAGATAAATAAGGGGAAGGAGAGACGGACAGACATTTTGAAAGATATATTTCTAAATATAAATGCGGGAGGACTTTTAATAAGCTCATAAATAAAAGAAATTTCATTTACGTCGAAAACCATTTATTAGTCTCTATAGTTTTCTTTGTTCCCTGCTAATTCCTTAATTNTGTTGCCCGTATGAATTTGACCCATAAGTTTCGGACGTAAATTTTCCTTAACATTTTTATTCCTCATGTGAATATATATGTAACATGTTTCGTCTCGCCAAACACAAATAAGAAGCGAATACAACTGGTTCTTCCCATTTGTTTGTGAAGGGAAATATTATGGAACTCGCAATGTTGCCCGTATGAATTTGACCCATAAGTTTCGGACGTAAATTTTCCTTAACATTTTTATTCCTCATGTGAATATATATGTAACATGTTTCGTCTCGCCAAACACAAATAAGAAGCGAATACAACTGGTTCTTCCCATTTGTTTGTGAAGGGAAATATTATGGAACTCGCAATGTTGCCCGTATGAATTTGACCCATAAGTTTCGGACGTAAATTTTCCTTAACATTTTTATTCCTCATGTGAATATATATGTAACATGTTTCGTCTCGCCAAACACAAATAAGAAGCGAATACAACTGGTTCTTCCCATTTGTTTGTGAAGGGAAATATTATGGAACTCGCAATGTTGCCCGTATGAATTTGACCCATAAGTTTCGGACGTAAATTTTCCTTAACATTTTTATTCCTCATGTGAATATATATGTAACATGTTTCGTCTCGCCAAACACAAATAAGAAGCGAATACAACTGGTTCTTCCCATTTGTTTGTGAAGGGAAATATTATGGAACTCGCAATGTTGCCCGTATGAATTTGACCCATAAGTTTCGGACGTAAATTTTCCTTAACATTTTTATTCCTCATGTGAATATATATGTAACATGTTTCGTCTCGCCAAACACAAATAAGAAGCGAATACAACTGGTTCTTCCCATTTGTTTGTGAAGGGAAATATTATGGAACTCGCAATGTTGCCCGTATGAATTTGACCCATAAGTTTCGGACGTAAATTTTCCTTAACATTTTTATTCCTCATGTGAATATATATGTAACATGTTTCGTCTCGCCAAACACAAATAAGAAGCGAATACAACTGGTTCTTCCCATTTGTTTGTGAAGGGAAATATTATGGAACTCGCAATGTTGCCCGTATGAATTTGACCCATAAGTTTCGGACGTAAATTTTCCTTAACATTTTTATTCCTCATGTGAATATATATGTAACATGTTTCGTCTCGCCAAACACAAATAAGAAGCGAATACAACTGGTTCTTCCCATTTGTTTGTGAAGGGAAATATTATGGAACTCGCAATGTTGCCCGTATGAATTTGACCCATAAGTTTCGGACGTAAATTTTCCTTAACATTTTTATTCCTCATGTGAATATATATGTAACATGTTTCGTCTCGCCAAACACAAATAAGAAGCGAATACAACTGGTTCTTCCCATTTGTTTGTGAAGGGAAATATTATGGAACTCGCAATGTTGCCCGTATGAATTTGACCCATAAGTTTCGGACGTAAATTTTCCTTAACATTTTTATTCCTCATGTGAATATATATGTAACATGTTTCGTCTCGCCAAACACAAATAAGAAGCGAATACAACTGGTTCTTCCCATTTGTTTGTGAAGGGAAATATTATGGAACTCGCAATGTTGCCCGTATGAATTTGACCCATAAGTTTCGGACGTAAATTTTCCTTAACATTTTTATTCCTCATGTGAATATATATGTAACATGTTTCGTCTCGCCAAACACAAATAAGAAGCGAATACAACTGGTTCTTCCCATTTGTTTGTGAAGGGAAATATTATGGAACTCGCAATGTTGCCCGTATGAATTTGACCCATAAGTTTCGGACGTAAATTTTCCTTAACATTTTTATTCCTCATGTGAATATATATGTAACATGTTTCGTCTCGCCAAACACAAATAAGAAGCGAATACAACTGGTTCTTCCCATTTGTTTGTGAAGGGAAATATTATGGAACTCGCAATGTTGCCCGTATGAATTTGACCCATAAGTTTCGGACGTAAATTTTCCTTAACATTTTTATTCCTCATGTGAATATATATGTAACATGTTTCGTCTCGCCAAACACAAATAAGAAGCGAATACAACTGGTTCTTCCCATTTGTTTGTGAAGGGAAATATTATGGAACTCGCAATGTTGCCCGTATGAATTTGACCCATAAGTTTCGGACGTAAATTTTCCTTAACATTTTTATTCCTCATGTGAATATATATGTAACATGTTTCGTCTCGCCAAACACAAATAAGAAGCGAATACAACTGGTTCTTCCCATTTGTTTGTGAAGGGAAATATTATGGAACTCGCAATGTTGCCCGTATGAATTTGACCCATAAGTTTCGGACGTAAATTTTCCTTAACATTTTTATTCCTCATGTGAATATATATGTAACATGTTTCGTCTCGCCAAACACAAATAAGAAGCGAATACAACTGGTTCTTCCCATTTGTTTGTGAAGGGAAATATTATGGAACTCGCAATGTTGCCCGTATGAATTTGACCCATAAGTTTCGGACGTAAATTTTCCTTAACATTTTTATTCCTCATGTGAATATATATGTAACATGTTTCGTCTCGCCAAACACAAATAAGAAGCGAATACAACTGGTTCTTCCCATTTGTTTGTGAAGGGAAATATTATGGAACTCGCAATGTTGCCCGTATGAATTTGACCCATAAGTTTCGGACGTAAATTTTCCTTAACATTTTTATTCCTCATGTGAATATATATGTAACATGTTTCGTCTCGCCAAACACAAATAAGAAGCGAATACAACTGGTTCTTCCCATTTGTTTGTGAAGGGAAATATTATGGAACTCGCAATGTTGCCCGTATGAATTTGACCCATAAGTTTCGGACGTAAATTTTCCTTAACATTTTTATTCCTCATGTGAATATATATGTAACATGTTTCGTCTCGCCAAACACAAATAAGAAGCGAATACAACTGGTTCTTCCCATTTGTTTGTGAAGGGAAATATTATGGAACTCGCAATGTTGCCCGTATGAATTTGACCCATAAGTTTCGGACGTAAATTTTCCTTAATATTTTTATTCCACATGTGAATATGGGAAATGATTTTCACAAGTAAAATAAACGAAGAAAAATATCCCAGAAACCAGACAAGAATCCGAGAAAGTCGATTTCAGTAACATTCGACCCGCGAATGTCAAGGGTCGACTATGTATTGCTCTCCATTTTATTTAAAGAAGATGTTTCGGTTTTCCTCCCCGCATCCACGGTGGAGATAGGTCACCCAACTTTTTACGTTATTCTCCCCAAAGTTTTCATACCTAAATTCATATCCGAGGCTCTTAAACTCCCACTTTGGCGATTTTACGCTCTAATCTTCAACGTTAACCCCAGAATGCCTTACCTGCGATGATGGATTGTGCAAGGGATTCAATGCGACGGTTACTAAAGTGTGTTTCCTCTCATCATGGCCGCTCGTGACATCTCTCTCAGCGCGGCTCGTTTACGCGATCCCCTCAATTCTCATTTAAGCCAAATCACGTTTCTTGGGAGGATTACTTGAGTCGCCTTCCAAGTGCCTTCTCAACGGCGTTTTAACGTGACTACATTACTTATAATGGCCGTCCCGCTGATGTACAGCCTCCACTTTCCACCTTCCGCCTGATAATACGTACTGAATTATCTCGACTGGATTACCTTATTCGGACTTACGGCTCATCCAATTTACCGAACCAAGCTTTGAGTACGCATAGGGCTTCAAAAGTTGTTTCGAAAGAGGCTACGAAGGACGATTTAAATGACTGCTCATTTACTTTTACTACCCATTTGTTTTATGAGCAACAGGACTTCTCCAGGTGTATGAAAAAATTGCGTTGATTGCCAAAATGATAGTAGACCATTCCAGACATTTTGTTCAAATTAGTTAGTTGTTGTTATTATTGGTCTCTTGGTAAAGTATAGAGAAAAATATACGAGTATCGTATCTTTCTTTGACTTCTCAATCTCAGTCTTGTTTGTTGCTGTGATGATATGAAAGGTACTGTGATGATGAATATGGCATTGATTAAGGTCTCTCCTTATTAAAATGCATAGAAAATGTTAGTGGTAGAGTCATCGCGCTTGACTTACATGGACTTATTCCCCTTATAGCATTCTGGCTAGACGAGGAAAGCAAGGGCAAACTACCTAATTCCTTATCTTACATAGTAAGCCTCTCTTCGTAGCTTCTAGTTAGAGTGGAAGAGATTCCAACTGGTTTCGAGTTGAAAACTTTACAGACAGTTGTAGAAGTCTCTTATCGATTAGACTAACTAGTATTTTTCAATCGTTAGCAATATTCATTCGCTTAAATTGGTTGCTGTTATGACGGCTGAATTACAGGAAAATTTAAATGTTACAGCCGTTTTATATAAGAGGGACTTTTTATGAGCGAGTGCGCTGCATTTTGTTTTCGCTTTTTAATTATCAACCAAAATGATTTAAGGTTATGATCGCTAGTTGTAAATTCTATAGCAATACGCGAATGGTAGGAATTGTCTACGTAAATTATACGGGGGAATGTTGTAGTAATTTGCTAAGTATAGTTGCCGGAGTATTATTTAGAGAACTTGATCATAGAGATGGTCAGGAGGATAAAAACTTCTTTTATACTGAATCATATCGTTTCTATTCAAACCTCGATTTAGAGCAATTATATATGAAGAAAACTTAACTTGTGAAAGTCTATCTAATGGGCAAAATTATGGTGGATTATTATCATAATCTGTTCTCGGTAATGATATTTTGGATAACTGGAATAATTACCGGATGGTAAAAATGATAACGAAAAGATTTGAGTGACCAAAATAGACTCATATTTATATAGAAGAAATTTTGACCTTTTGAATTTCGTATAATTTTACTCACATCATTTTACCTAACCTTCATTTCTGCCACAGAATTCTCCTCTTATTTCCATGAGTAGCTGCTTAAGGATATCGTAAATTGCTGTTTTGTTTTCAAAATCAGTATTTAAAGAGACTAGGAGTTGCCAAAGAAATAGGAAAGGAAATCCAATGTCAAAGTTTGAAACATTTTTCAGTAGTAGACTGGAAAAATCGACATCTATCGCAGAGAAACTACGCTCGGGTTAATTTGTTAGAGTATTTTCGACCTGTCTTTAACAAATTCTATAGTGGGAAAGAAACAAAAATCAAATTAATAGCGCTACATTTTTATGAAGCTAGTTAGTGCGAGAATTTAGCCAACCGAGCTTAATATTTTCTTTTAAAGGCGAGATATTAATTAAGAAATATTCATCCAGTATTTGTTTAGGAACTGATACTTTCCGGAATAAAATTTAACTGCGATTCTTTGTCTCTGCCTACCAAATATGAATAATTTTCATACAATATTAATTTAACCTTGAGATATATATTTAAACCTTTAATTTTCCCTGGAAAGTCTTAATCAGTATCGCGGTGAGCAAATGCGAGAGATGAAATTTTATCACCTTACCGCATTACGTTTAGATATTTATATTCAGGAAAGACCGCGAGAAAACAATCATTATAAAAATCTCCACCGTACACAAAGGAGTCTATCAGTCACATTTGCAACCAGAAACATTTGCGGTACTTGCAGTCCGTCATATCTAAGCAAAAAAACAATCACGAAGACTGATCCGTTGAATTATTTAACATGTACGCTACCCGTAAGAATCTCGAGAAATTTCAAACACAAAAGTTTTACGACACGTAAATCTCTTTTATCATCAACGTTTGCCTAAGCTCCGTATTTTGAATGAGGAAGTTATATTTCTAAGGCAGACATTTCAACACGCGAGCATTTTATTATGATATCCTTTTCTGGGAAACCGCAAGGGCCTGCGGAAGCCGTTTCCCAGAACAAACGGACGGTTTAAGGGTGATGATACCGGACTATGCGGTGTGCTACTGGACTCGTCGTTTCTCCGCTGTTCAAAGAGAAATGCAATGCAAGAGACAATGAGATTTCGCTCTTCCGCTCGCCCTCCGCACGTCACAGCAGATACTACTGAGGGCATAAACATGATTCCCAGTGAACTGAATGGCTGCGAAGGACTCCCTTGTAAGAAATCCCCGGCGCAGTATCTTGACTAGAGAAGCTCATAAAAGAGCCGGATTACGTAAGACAAAGACGGAGAAAAGAGTTCGCTCTGAGTTATACACCAGAATAGATGGCTATAAAAACCTATTTTATTGACTATGCATCGAAATGAGTACGTCTTGCTGGAGAACATTTCACATATCCTTCACTTCCATAAATGTCAGTTCTGGTTTGTAATTTCTAATAAATATGTCCGTTGCTCGAAATTACATTCTCGTCCGTAAAATGTAACTGTTATGTGTATTATATCACTAAAAGCAGCAAACACTTGCGGAGAAGTGTGTCACGAGGAAAAGGGTCCACTTCAGAAATGATTATTTACTTAAGAATCTGAGTAGGTGAGAAGGTTATTAAATTGGCTATACTATCCAGGCGAAACTACTCACTTTTTAAGTTCTGCTTAGAAGTGATCAATACGTGCGAGAAACACAACTTTCACATTTTACAGCTCTAAAATCATGATTTAGGCACGTATTAGCACATTAAACACCATACTTACCCAACATAAATTACAAGTTTCGATAAAGCACAACATTCAGTTAGATAATAATCATTCTTACAATAAGTTTTTACGTGAAAAATTAAGGCAAAGAATCTCGTCGTCTCGGGATTATATACCGTGTTAAATACACAGTTTATGTAGGGATTCTACAAAATTTTAGTTACTCATATTTTGCCATATGCAGGTGTTCATAACGTATGGAAATTTCAAATACTTGCAAAGCTGGGAAAACACGCACACATGGTGATAACACACGATGATAAGATGTTAGGGGCTGTTAATATTACAAATATATTTAAGGAAATCGGAGTACAAATTGCACATTAAATTCGGTGACTGAGAAATATAATTAGAATTTATAGTATATATAATTAAGGTAATATCGTGTAAGGTAATAGTGGTATTGTTAAAAGTGTTTCGACAGCTGAGGTAATGTTTCAAGTAGACTCCCACCAGGAATCGAACCGCTTTCACCGAAGTCGAACGCGTTTCCTACTTGGCTATCCGGGAGCCCAGGAGTAGAGAAACTACTGCAGTTTCACAGGAATTTCCTCATTGGCGGCAGATTTAATTTCCCTATTGTCATCATACATAAATACTATGAGTAAAAAGACCTCTTAAACTTATTACGCACGTTACAATACTTGTATATATTTACAAATGTTTGCATATGAGCTATTCTCCCTTGGCGCCTATTGGAAAACCTGCGTATTGAAACGCCACGAATGAAATTTCTGTAACACTTTACTAATCAAGTTTCCCCATCCCATATGCTTGTTTTGTTAGAGGTATTGTTCACTGCACGCGTTTCTGAGCGTTACTTTTACTGTATTATTAAATTTGATTTATGATTGATGATTTTTACTTTATTATGCTGTTAGCTAAGTTAAATCAAGTATTCAAATAAGTAATTTGTTATTTACATAATATATTATCATCACACAACGAAATATAAAGGTTTTCGTCAAATAGCTGAATTAGATCCAACATAACTGCTCTCCAGCTTCTTAGTTGAAACAAAATGGGTATCGGCCCCAGATTTACCGGTATTATATCACGAGCTATGAATATATTACACTGGGCTTAACGGATGATTACAACATATGTGGTTTATATTGAAGTTTAGTTGGGAGCAGCTTATCCGTATGTTATACATTGCCTAAAAGTGACATGTGGAATTCAAAGAAAATCATGTCAGTACGAAGAAATAAAAATAAGGTTGTATATATTATTTAAGATATCTTTACGAAAATATTACTGTGATCGAAGATTGAATGCTTTTCATTTCGTTGTTTGTTTAAAATATTTGCAGAATCCACTAAAATGAAACTCGTACCTTAATTGATTATGCGAAGGCATCAATTATTATGAAGGCATCAATTATTATGAAGATTAAATATGTATACGGGAAGCTCATCTTAATATCATTGGGAACCAACCATTTTCTTAAAAATGTTAAATAAAACTACTTTGCTTGAAAAAAGTCTGACGGGACCGGGAATCGAACCCGGGTCTTCTAATTGCCGGTCGGGTGCTCTGTCCGTTGATCTATCCCGGCAGAACAGACTATCCATTACGACAGAACTATCTGCACCATCTTGCGCAAAGTCACCCTTACCCGTTTTCCTGTACTTTGCTTGATATTAGCCCTTAGTATTTTAATTTACGAGTTAATCATTATGGTTAGTTTATGATTATTGGCTTATTGCCATATAAAAGAGATGAAATATGATTTCTTATTATTTTTCGAAAATTATCGTAAATACATTCCAGAAATTCCTTACGATTTGTAAGTTGAAAATAAAGTAGCAAGTTAATGTTTTTTCTATAAGAATTCTCTCGTATAAAAAACATGTGGTGTATGTGTGTTATGAATGACACGAATGATATTGTAATCCATGAATACGGGATTTTTGAAAGAAGCTGTGTTTCACAAGTGCCCTTACATCTCCCTGGCTACGCCTCTGACCCGAGAATGTCTGTTCAAGATACCCTAAGCACCCTTACATTCCCCTGTATTGAGGGCCCCTGTTTACGCCTGCCATCTGGCGGTCAGCCCAATCGATAGGGATTGCGCGGTAAATTCGAATTTTACTATTTTCTTCGAGAACTTCGTTTTTAAGAACAAAACATTTCTCGTGGATTCTGAAGACTTTTATTTTACACACTTGACTTACAAACATTTCTGTGAATATATAAATAATACTTTCCTTGATGAATACATATTATTATTTAGGGATATGTATTGAGGGATTTCACTGCACGAGATAACGGAATAAATAATAAGAAATTCCCGAGTGTTTCTGCAGTACACGCAAATCCACGGAAAGGAAATAAGATCATTATTTTTGTCAGACTAGTAGTATGACAAAGCAAATCGACTTTTTCTATGGTATTCACGAAAAGGCTGAACCATAAGTAAATAAAATATTTCTGACTTATTTGTTTTAACTTTTCAAGGGTAAAAGGGTGCTCTTGCTGAATTAGTAATGGAGATTTCGGCCAGTTTATCTAATAATTTGTTCAACTGGTCGATATTTTAATTTAAGTATTCATTTACATTCTAAGTGCTAAAGAAAAGTACTGTAGAATACAAACGACTGGATTACGACGCGAATAAATTCATTAAATTAAAATTTGAAAAAACAATTAATCGGAAATTATGAGAAAAACTCTCTCTTATTTTGGCATAATCGTTCGGTATAATGAGCCTTGAAGAATTTGGCGGAGATCATCGTATTTATTCATTTTTATAAAATAGTTTAAAAGACCATTTATTATCATCATTGGCTTGTTTAACAGAGAATAACAAAGATATATGTTATGTGTTATAATTGTTCATAACATTTCAATGCAACTTTCTTTAATGGCAAACAATTTCGAAGAAGAGCATGGAATCCTCAAGAGATGGGAAAGCCGTTGAAAAAAGATCAATATCTTTCTATCTTCAGCACAACGTTTCCATTGAACCAACAAACTAAACATAGTCATCTTATGAGTGTATCTTCCCTGAGGAGAAAAAAACAGAAAAAGTTCTGTGGAGTAAGTGTTCGATCATAAGTAAGGTAAGCGATCGATTATAATTCCTATTCCGGCATTCATATTCACCCAAGAATGTCACTCTTAATCAGCTTTTAATCGCATTTCCTCTGCAACGAAAGAAGCTATTAACTCATTAAGGAGGGTTCTTCCTGATCCACACTCATTTTACCTTTCCAATTTCCGCTCTCTCCTTCCTTTCTTCCAAAGACGTGATTCCCACACGAGATAGTCTCCTCAAGCTTTTAAGATGCGAATGAATGTAAAGATAAATCACCTGATTTGGACGTACTTAGTTTCCATTGTTTCGAAAGAATTTAAGATTGTCTTCTTATTCACTTAGAGAACTAAGAATTTAGAGTTTCTGAATCAGCCAATCTCTTCATTTCTCACTTCCTCAATAGCTTCCCTGAGAAATCAATAACATAATGATTCTCGGAGTCCTCGGTGCTCCCTCATATCAGCGAGGGATCGGTAGAAACTTTATATCCGTTCAAATGTGCATCGGGATATAATAATATGTATTAATTGCTCTGAAGTGTACATAGTTAAAATGTAAATAGGTTTGGACTGTATTTTTCCCATTGTTCTTGATCTCAGTACGAGAGATTTACGGCATACATGGTGCAATATTTGGGCTTAAATCCACGGATAGGAATTATTGCAGTACTTAGAATGTATTCTAGGACAAAAATTTCATAGTGATTTACGTTTCTGGAATGTTTTTCTACTTTCATACAAACACCTCGAATTAAACACTAATTATCATGGAATTCACAGATTTGTGAGGTGAGGGGTGAGCTAGTTTTTTGTTTAAAATTAAAATTTGACGCAACAGTTACGCTATCACCGTCAGCGTTAAAGCTTTTTACGGCTTATATTTAAGGAAACGTTTTAACACAACGTCATGAACGTCATGAAGCATATTTTGTGCTGCTCCTGAAGGGCGGTAAATGTGTTACTTGGAAATGACAACATTACGGGAATTTGCATTTGTGGAATTGCATTTTTTTCTTCTCAATGTCCTGAAATGTCAAACATATCCTCTGGAAACGTGAGAAAATTTTACTCCATGTAAACAGGACGAGAAGTGAGCGGTTTTTCATTTCAAACTTAAATAGGATGGGACAGCCACATTGTCAGCCTGGATAAAATTTCTTACACACACGTCAATGTTGTAATGCGTTGTTCATTGTTAAAACCAGGGCCGGTCCTTGGCTATAATTTGGTTAATGTAATGGAGTCAGGGGCGCCCTGAGTGTGGTTTCCATTACTATTTGAATGGATAGATGGTCAAGGGGGAGCCTTCGTAGGGTTATGTATCAGGGCAGATAAGTAGCAGAATCAGATCCTGATTAAACACAATGTGTCGCGATGCTTATCGCTAAAATGTCCAGCGGGGATGGAAAAATGTTATGGAATCATTTGCGGACTTTTTACTCGCTACTTTCTGAAACCGTCCATTCTTCCGGAAACCCTCGAATTTCAATCGTTCGAATAAAAATTCACACGTCTGCGTAAACACTAAAACTTAATGTTCATCATGATACGTACCCTGCGGTTCTCAAATACGGAGCAGAGTTCACAACGAGAAACGCCGAGAATAACTCACTTAGGGAATGTACGCGGAATTTAAACTGTCGTGCTCAGCGCTCATTGTCCCAGGTTTTTTAGAGCGTAAACAGGGGAACACGCTTCCCGGACATGAAGTTCGATTTCCTGCGAATATTTATATGCGCCGTAGGAGCATAATATGCGAAGAGGAAAACTTGAAAAGGCTTTGACATGCATGCCTTGCTCAGGAGCTGTGCTCGGCTGCCATCGTCAATACCCGTGCGCAAGGAAGAGACCTCTGTCCGCGGGGAAAATCCATCCCGCTGTTGTGAAAGGTCGCCGGGAGAGGCCTTCGCAGTCCCTCTTCAATTTCCTCTCATTTACGCTCTCTCGCTCTTCCATTGTTTCCTGCTCACTCCCACTCCTTTCTCTTCTCTCTTATCACTCCCTCCCCCTTGCTCGTCTCCCGCTTTTTTATCCCGCTAAATTACATCCATAGTAATATGATTGTCAATCTTTCTTTGTTCCTTTTTTTAATTTTAACATTAAAAGGTCAGTTGCGGGGGAAACGTGGGGGGGCTTCAATTTCGCCTTTCTATCAAAACTGTTCGTCCGTCCCGCAGGAAACGCGAAAAGTGACAGATTAAAGTTTTAGGGTGCTCTTTGTGGCCTGCTCCAAATATTTCGCATCTTAGGTTCCCGTGTCGTATCGTCAATCGATTTGTCGGAATAATTTTGCGTGATGAATAACCCGATGAATCTCATTTTAAAAGAAATCGCCGTTATTGATTTTCTTCGGCTTTCGAATTTCCGAGTCGTTTCAAATTTTCTCGATACCATACGAGATTAATAGTCCTATAAAATTTTCATTCACGTATGCCATAGCAAAAGGGTTAGGGACATATTCACTTCGGGAGGCCGCGTGTACCATTTGGCCGCTGAAGAAACTATGAGGCCGCAAATCAGGTCATCAGACCGTACTTGATGTATTTCCTGAAATCATAGAACATATCATCAGATTTATTCGAAGGAAAATGAATTTCTAGCTCCCGGATAGGCAAGTGGGCAACGCACTTAACTTAGATAAAAACGGTCCCGGGTCCGATTCCAGGTGGGAATCTACGTGCAAAATGACCTCAGCTGGCGAAACACTTTTAAAAATACTACCACTATGAAAATAAATTTAATCTCGAATTAAACGTAAGGTGTATTTTTGTTTTACTCTCACTATGAGCAATAAACAACATTGGAAAATATTGTTCAAATGCGTTTTTTGTTTCTGGGAGGGACGAAAAGGCCGCACTGAATGTTCAGAAAGGCCACATGTGGACTACAGGCCTCAGGCTCCCTACCTGGCATAATGACGTAGTCATGATCAATGTTCGTACATTATATTATACATTTAATTATACATTAAATTGACCATCCGTGCCTTGATATTCTACTTCGCCCCATTCCTCATTCCGAGCGGCATGTCAATCTTGCTTTAATTGCTGAGATGCATTGCCCGGCGAAAAACGTAACTAACGGCGTGAAAGAATTACGAGGTGCAGGAAAGCAAACTTCGGTGGAATAAATCAAACACCGCACCTCTGCTTACCTTATCGTACTTCGATGATGTAAGCGTAATCTATAACAGTTACGGAATCCACGCGCGATGATTTGCGTCAGAGAAGATGGCGGGATGATTAATCCCGCGACATTAATAGCGATAAAAATTTCCATCACGACAATTCTAGAATTTCGCCAAGTATTCACCGAATGCGAAAACCGTGCTCGATGAAAACCCGCCGAGGTTTACGTATCCCTCTAGAATCCGTTTTTTTACCCGGATTCCTCAGAGCGAGCGGACTCCCTTTAATATCGCCAACCTGGTGGCATTTCATTGGACGTAAAATCCGTTTCATTAATTCCATCGGCGCATTTTTTCGCAATTTCTCGCAGGGGGTCTCGATAAAAACCGCCTCTGCGTTACCGGCGCCCGAAAAACGCAAAATACATCAATGCCGCTCGAACTTGGAACTTGAAGGGCTCCTTGCGAACAAAACCCCTCGGGGAAGAGTAGCCACATGCTTCACTTTCTTTTAGTTTTTATTTAAACGACAGAGTTGGGTAGACTCCATTACTTCTCCTCCTCGGGAGAGTGGTATATCGATTGAGGGGTTTTCCTCTGGTGCATTTGGTGGCAACTTCTTCAAGTGTGCGACTCCAGAAATCCTTTCTTCCGTAAAGAAACCCGCAAAATCCGATTCTCCATCTTCGCCTCTGTTTGCTCGTCTGCGCTTAATTACGCGTCTGTTCTTATTTAGAGATCTGCTTTTGTTTACATTTCCCTTTTCATTTACTTTGGGCAGCGAAAGTTGCTTAATTGCCGCCGAAATGGCTAATGATGGCATTCGATCCGGGACTCGATTCCGTTGAATTTATTTTCAGAGATCCGAATGCAATTAGGGCGTAAAAGGGAAACCGAGAGCTATTTTCGGCCATTTTGTTCCAGAGGTTCAAATCTCAATCTCCTGGGAGGCTTCCGAAGTTTCTTGTTTCTTCTACTGAACACATAAGAGGTTCTCTGCTACAGGATTTCTTCTGAACTTGCAGAATTGTACAAGAGAGTTGGGTTGTATAATTAAATTATATTGTGTTTTACTTAAGAATTTTATTAAGATTTAATTATATTGTCAAATTTAATAGTATGTTATAAATATCAGGCTCCTTATATAATCAAATATAGGTTAATAATAGCACAAAATTAAACGTAATTAAAGAATTAGAGGGGATAAAAAAACAAATTTCTTTTGGTGGCTCTTTTTGAAGAAATTTTATCTTATGCTTCCTCAAATTGAATTTTTGTATGAAATTCAATATTTATGAAACATATACAACGAGTATAAATAAATAAAACGAGTTAGGAAGACATGTAAATTTTGTGAAATAATTTCTAAGGCAATCCAACAAAAGAAAGGGTGAATATTTGCAATTTTCATAAGGAAATATAAAAAAATAATTCTAAAATCTTTAGCTAGGTAACGGCAGTTCACAGTTAATAAGTATTACCAAGTTCATAAGGGTTTACAAAGCCTTGGAAATTGGGAACATTTATATTATTCCCATGTTCTCAATTAATTGTACATACATGTATGTATTAAAATGGATAATTCACATGGTTTGGAGCTGACAAGCAGCATAATCTTCTATACGTCTTTATTTTCTGTTTAAACTAGGACAATTCAGGAACAATTTCAGGCTTCCATAGCTCTTTCCTATTTTAAGCGAGAAGTTCCTGTTTTAGGGGATTAAAATATGGTGGAATTGGACTAAGGTTACGCATATAAATATGAGAGGAAAAAACTTTCCGTGGAGTTACCAGATTTCACAATGAAGTGGCTCAGTTGGTAGAGCGTCCATTGCCAAATAAAGGTGGACGAGGCTTACGCTGCCGCACGTTCTCGAAGTGAGCAATTCACACTTATCTCGATAACTTGCTCGCTTTCAAAAGTAGGGCTTGGAAAGAGCACGGAATTCTGGAATGCTCAACGGACATTAATTCGAGAAAACGCGACTACTTTTCCACGTGTTTGCTGTTCATCTGATAGATGGCGAACGCTATGATTTATTATGCTTCAGTTCATTAAGCCTTAAAGAGTGTGTTATACGCTGAATATTAAAATCATTCGGTAATTAAAAGGATAAATTAAATATTTTTAAGGTATGATTATCTTATCCCTCGATCTTCTGGAACATCTTCGTGATATGGTCTTTTTAAAAGAGGTACTTGGAATGCTTACTGTGACACAAATTAAAGCATTACTAACGCATACTGAGTTTTGATATTTACATGCGTGAAAGGTTTTGTGAGAGAACACGGCATTTTGGCTTTGAGCACAAGTTCTTTCATGAAGATGAAAAAAGAGGCGATGATCACATTAAAGAATAAATCGAAGGATAAATAATTAAATTCATATATTATCAGTAAATTGAAGCGAGTATTAAGTTACAGTTAGTACGATATTTGAACCAGTGAGATGTGTTGACATTTTATAAAAACGACTTATAAATTAACAAATAGAAAGTATCTGCAGGTTTTAAAAATTAATAAGGATCATTTAGTCTTTGCATTTAGGATTTATAGATTTAAAGAGTATTAAGTCTGATTTAAACATAACAATTTATCATACAGTGTAGCTGGTCAATCAAATAATTCAACTAAATCGACGATCTTGAAGGAATCTACGCGCGTCCAATTCGTTGACATTACAATCCGATTTAGTTGGCTACTCTACAGGCATGGGTGAATTGCTTCTGTTTTTTCTTTATTTATTTGACTTACGACGATGTAGACATTGGGATTTATAGCGACTTAATTTTTCACATATCAAGGTGCTGCGAGAGTTAACATATGAACTACAGGTCTAGCAAATTTACTTGCAGATGGATATGGTAGAATATAAAGAGTTAAAAATTTGAGCAGTAATAAGGTTCCATCCACACGGCGAGAGGACGTAGGCAGAAGGTTGGACGATAAATTGGAACTATCTACTATAGTTAGCACGTTCCAACTTATCGTTACAGTTCTTGGAAATTGAATCAATTCTGCTACAACCAAATATCCAAACTCTGTGTACATGCTACAATTTTCGTGATCTAATTCGTTGGATCAGATAAATTGTACAATAAATCGTTAGGTGTTAACCCGGATGCAGATATCTATTTCAGATTTCGACTTTACCTTCGTATGTTCTGAGGTATTGCACGATGGATCTTCTTCTTTATTGAAATTTGACGAAGAAACCACTTTTTCCTTTCAAAATCAAGTCATAATGGAAATATAATGGCAGAAAATTTTAAATATATTATTTAGAGCCTATTGTTTATGCCATCCTAGAATTGGATTTCGAACCATGATTTCACAATTTTAATTCGTAGACAAAGTTGTAATCCAGTTCATCCTTTAAGGCTTTTGCCGAGGAAAACATATGCTTTCATGTTATTAGTAAAAATATGTTAATGAAAAAATATGGCTAATTTAGTAGAAAAAGAAGGAAAACTTTCGATTCTTTTTTATTTATTTTTAACATTTTTTCCCTTAAAACAGCAGAATGATGGAGAATGATGATTTTCTTATAAAAAGAGTCTACTTTTTACATTTCTATACTTAAGATGTATAGCACACTGTAATCCTTTGGGCTGAATTATTTTAATTAGAAAATTTCTCGGGAAGTTATCGTACGAGTGCGAATTTAACGAGATATAATACTTTGGCCTTTTAAATAAAACAAACAAAGGAATATTTTTCAGCTCATGACTGGTCCAGTTTTACCGTTGTGTTATGACGTCATCCTTGCAAGCCGGGTCAAGCCATGTCTCGCGAAAATTATTCCGTCTATTTTTTTCTTTCAAATTTTACTGCGATGCGCCGTTAACCCTGGAGCTGAAGACTGCACTTATGCGGTCGATACTAAGGCGCGATATCAAGGTCGGTAATATAATTTAGGTATAAAATCATTTTCTCGTTCCACTTCCTCGGCAAAAAAATCTTGGATCCGGAACCAATATGGAAAAATGGATCAGAAAAATCTGCCCAGTCCACCAATCTTGGATAGAGTAACCTTGAAGGTGTTCCTCGATGTGGTGGGGAGATAGCAAACTTCTCTAGTCGAACTATTCTTCAGAGGCAGATTTTTAATTTTCCGCTCGCCATGCGCACGAAAAATCATTCCTTTTCTGAAGTAAAATGTCCACCATCTGCAGTGCTTTTACTGAGATTTTTGTAATCTCGCACGATAGAGGCTACTGAAAAAAGAAGGGAAAATAAAGAAATTGTACGGTTTAATTAGTATCTTTTCCAGGATTTTGCTTGTTTTACAGGAACTTCTCATAGTTAGTTTTGAAGTGGAGCTAAACATTTTTGCGTCGTCTCTCCTAAGGTTAGTCAACATGTCTTTATATTTATAGAGGATACATTTCGGAGTTTTGCTGTATAGTAACATTTTTAGTGCCCCACAAATCATTTTATTTTAAACTAAACATTCGTAAATTTAGTCCACAACAGGCAGAGTTCATTAAAAGCTATTTTATTACAATATAAAAAATTAACAAAAAGCGAACTAAAAAATGCAGATATTAAACAAAATAATGAACCATTGCTTAACTCTAAATGATTATGCCATAACTGTACTTGGAAGTTATGGGAGCAGGGCATATTTTTATTTCTTTATATTTACTTGTTTACCTAAACATTGAACCATTATCTGTTACCTGAACCGTCACCTAGACATCTCCTATGATGTGTTCATCTGAGATTTCTGCTTTTATAATGAAGATCAATAGATGTATTATTAATGGGAAATTGAGCTATGGGTATGGGAAGAGGGAAGGAAGGCCTTGCCAGACTCTTTTTACCTCAATTTATTCATTGTGAAGGTACAAAGTTATTCTTTATTTTAATCATAAACCTTAACCATAAATATTTATGGCAAGAAATGCTCATATTATAAAGAGTTCAGTTATTTCAATTTAAAGGAGAGCCATCCACAATGGGCAGATATTTCATCATCACTCTCCATATTTCGTCAGTTGGCCTCTCATTTTCTCTTTTGAGACGTCTTTTATCAAATCTTAGCCATCTCATAACCCAACGTAAGATGATCGATGGACGTGAATGCAATGAAAGGCAATTATGCAAATATAGACTGGAGGTAAATGCCAGGGTTCACGGAGACGATGAACCCCCGTCGGCGTAGACAAGAATTACAAAAACTTGTATCAGGCATCTCGGATCTCTGGAGAGGATATTAATATTGGAGAGAGGGAAGGGATAATGAATCAACATCTGAGTTTCGATCGCTTAAATTTAGCAGATAATTAGGTGAGTGAGTTAAGGAAATGGAATGGAAATTCGGAGTAATGTCCATCCTGCCCTCAATTATTTTCTTAAGAGAACAATAATGGGGGAGGAGGAACATAACATGCCAAAAATAGGAGATAATGGAATATTTTCGAGAAGGTTTTGCGTGCACTTTTGGATATTACTTACTTCTCTACTAGCCGAGGTCTCTAATTTTATTTTTTAGTTTATCTCTAATAGGTTTAATCTTTCATTTAAAGCTATGCTGTAAAACGTTGTTAACCGTGACTTTATCAGGAAATGATTTAATTTTGAGTTAACGGCGCGGAAAACGATAACGGAGAACTTTTAAAGGCTGAAACGTAAAACAAAAGGTAAACTCAAAACAGCATTTCGTTAATAAGGGCTAGTTATTGCCGGAAGGAAGAAAGTGCTGTTTCCTGTATGTTTTTAGACTCATAAAAATCTTTGATAGAACCAGCACAGCATTTAAGCGCAGCAGCAGCAGCCCCTTTTCTATTTGGGTTGTAAATCTTTTGTTTTCATTAATGTAATTATCATCATCGTTATTTAATATCGTTTCATATAATTTTTTATGGTTTTTGGAAAAGGGTACTGTTAAAGTTTACACCTAGTAAATCATTTTACATTAAAATTTTCATCCCAATTTTCATCAAATTAAATTCGCTCTTAAATTAAATAATACCTACATCAATATGTATAGGGAAACCCGACATTTAGGAGGTTAGTGAAACAGTAGCTGTAAAGAAGTGAGTCTTCACTTCGCCAGTTTAAGAACCGCTGACCCAACCAATAGCTAAATGTATGGTAATAGGTTTCTATGTAGCAAGCCTGGCCAATAGGCCTATCACGATCGACCTATCGATCGCCGATGGATATTCGATACATTTAAGATGGTCATTGAGATGCTTTTCAACTATGTGTCGACCGTAAATTTTGCTTTTAGTACGACTTTGAAAATGTTTGTGACTTTAACAATGTATTCAACACAGTATGAACAACTAGCAAGTAAAAGTGATATAGAAATTCCGTTTATTTCATGAAAAGACTAACTATGATTCAAAACAGGATGAAAATCATTTCTGTTTCAGTAAATTCCGAATTTAGTTCATCTTATATACATCTACATAAGTACCCTGCAAGCCGCCTTCCGGCGTGTGGCAGGGGGTGTAAACACCAAGAGTAGAATTACTTTTTAATTTATTATAATCGTATATCGTTCGTGGAAAAAAAGAGTCCCTAAACGACTTGTCCTCGCATCTATTTCTCTTATTTTACGTTCACTATGGGATCGGCCAAAGTAGCAGGGGGGTCGCATAATACGTCTTCCGAAAATGTATTTCCTCTGAATTTATCTAACAATCGCAGCCTAGCTTCTAATCTCCTTTCTTTCAAGGATCAACAACCTGCGTCTGTGAGCATTTGCGTTACACTTGCTTCTCTATCGTAGCACTTTTTAACAAAACGTATCGCCT
>KZ308189.1:1309992-1325043 GCA_000376725.2 Ladona fulva
AATAAAAACATATAATATATAATAAATAAAAAATATCCTACGACTACCACTAAAAAGGAATTTGTTTAACAGGAAAATGAATTTTAATATACCTATGTGTGAAACTTTCCAGGGTTATAGTTGATACATTTTTGTATGATCTTTGAAACATCTACTCTTGCTTGGAAGATTGGCATGATCTTATTTCGGTAAACATTCTAGTGTAAATGCGATATCCTAAGTCATGCGCACACACTAAAATACTCTAAAACTCTATATACTCTATACATGTGCAATTCCAGAATATCCTTAAGCCAAGAGAAAATCCAAGGGGATAAGAGATATTTGGATGCTCTCTCTATTTATATAATCTATGTATAATTTGTTTAATTACTAGTTTAAATATTTATAACGTATATAATTTGCTTCATGCTGAGTATCGTATATAACGTAACATATCAAGCGATACATCTATAACGAGCAATTTGGTCGCTGATGGTTGATGTATAAGAACAATAAAACATTCAGAAACCATCAAAAGTAAGATGCTTTTGATGGATTTAGGATGTTTTCTTATTCTTAAGCGATACTTGGTTGAAAATCTCCATAATTTATTGAGAACTTTGTCGAATTTTGTTTCATAATCCTTTAAAAAACTGAGTATCGTATTTAAAATATGTTTAATCTCCTTAATTGTTGGTTCTCTCTTAGTTCAGGGGTGGGAATACTGCGGCTTTAAGGCCAAATGTGGCCTTTTTAGTCGTTTTCTGCGGCCTCTAAGTCACATTCCAGAACAAATGCCCGTACTTCATTAAATATTGTTCCCAGTCTTGCTAATGCTGCCAAGTGAATAATGAAATGGAAAATATTCTAAGTTCTTCTAGCGAATGAATTCATTTTCTCATCTACGTTCTCGAGGTTGAACTATGTGGATTTAGGCAAAATGCTGCTCGAAAGCGCTCTGATTGTTTTACATTGGGCATGCATAATGCAGCTGAATGGTAAATGTGGACTTCCAATGAAATAAGGATCCCTGCCTTAGTTTCTACACGGGAAATAGTCGAAATTAAAAGTGCTGCATTTATTTTGCTTTATTTTCTTTAAATTCCGACGTAAAGATAATGTCACAAATTTTTCGTTGAGTTCAATGGTGACTTTAATGTTATCTCCTTCTGTGAGGGGTAACCCTCTTTTTCCTTCCGATCTTATTTCCTCCTTCATTTGAGGAATACTTCTCCTTTTCTCTACTTCTTATAAAACGGTGAGGTTATATGCAGGGGCATTGCCAGTATTTACCTCTGTGTGGGTTTCGGGCCATGGAGTAAACGCAAAATAGCCTATATTCCTGGTTAAGGCAAACTTCTACCCTAAATGTAATAAAGATGGAATCAGATATATATTTACATATATTCCCTGTGAGTCACTAGTAACGTGTGTAGTTGTAAATTTAAAAGAATTACAATTTACCTCCCATAACCTCTCTCTCACATAACCTCGATTTTTCAAAACCCATTTCGGCTCTATGTAACAAATTAATTTTCTCATAAGGTAACTGTGTATCACTTCATTAACAACTCCCAGTTATAACAATGGGGTATACTTTCAAAGATTTGGATCGGTGAGAAAGGCTTTAAGTCCTACTACCTGCTTTTTAGCAGAAAAGTCTTGGTCAAAATATTAGTCTCATTTTTAATGTAACTAACCAAAAAATGCAATTAAACTGGTCTATGGGCTTTAATAAGAGATGATCTTGGTAATATAATATACAATATCTTAATAATATAATAACTTCCCAACCAACTCTTGTTTTAAAATATATACCTATTTTTGAAAAATTTCTCCTCTGGAATTGGATAAGTGCAGTACCCCTATTTCAAGACAAAAATGAAAAATCCTTCTTCAATTAACTGCTATTGCTGGAGTATAGACAACGCACATTTCCACCGCAAAACACATCTTCTCGTATCCAATGTGGAATTCTTTGTTCTGTCAATTCTGTCGTTTTGTTAATACTTATTAAATTCCTGTTTTACATCACCATCTTCATTTTCCGCGACGAAATTTAATCCGTGAATCAGTTATTTCCTTTCCGTTTTGCGTGATTGCTTGGGAAATTAATACCATTTCATGAAGACTAATTCTTCATGAGATTGTATCTATTACGATAAGAAAAATAAGACACAGCTTTTACCCGTACCGCTTAGAGTTTATTCTGCGTGGTTTCGACTCTTCGCGTCATGCGTCGAAATGCGTTAAATCCATGGTCGCGGAATAAACCCTTGCTGGCACAGGTAAAAACTGTGTCTTATTATTCTCATTGTCATGGAAACCCACCACGAAGTCAAGCCGTTTCCATTAAGAAGTAAGTACAGCTTAATACAGCTGCAGATCACTAATTTTCCTTCGAATCAACGGTGGAATCAAATCGGCATTCGCGATTAGAATCAAACCTCGAAATGATTCATAGGATGTTGGACAATTACATTCTCTTACGTATAATCACCGACATTATTACACACTTGCCTGTTTTGTGTTTCCTTTATGATAATTAAATTTTGAAGTGAACGTAGTTTAAGTGCCATAGTTTTAAATTTTTTTGTGATCTTCATTAAGGTGTTCATGTGGATTTCAATGAAATAGTGAAGTAAATCATTAACTTCCTAGTTTTACTTATGATAAAAAGTAGGCTTTGTTTCAATGATATCTTAATGTTATTAAATTATTATTATAATTAGTTAAATTGAATGATAACCAAAAGTAAGATTCGAAAAGTTAGGACTACTAGTCTCGAACATACTTCGAAAATCTACTACTGATTCGAAATTTAATCGAAACTTGTAGCTTTACTAGTTCTTAAGATAAATGAGGGTCTAAGAAAAAGTACAGGCAAATAAAGATAAATGGTGTTACTACGAATCATAGATAACGAAGAAGAGATTGCTGTGATGCTAGTTTCTCTTCCATTCCCCGCCGTAGTTTAAAATTGAGATACGGCGTGAAATATTTCTTGGCTGGAATTAAATTTTCTTCCATCTCAGCAAATGCTCCATCTTCGCAAGATTTCTCATCGAGTTCACTAATTTGTATGTATGCGGGGATTTCATTAGTTTGAATTGCTCTGTCACGTGTACTAGTGTCGTTAAGTTTGAAAATACGCCATATACCCTTCCAAAGGACATGCAAAAGATCGCAGACGATATGACGCAAGGCAGCATTTCTCTAGTGGATTAAGGCAATTGAAAACAACCGAATGTTGAGCGAGCGTATTCAATTTCCTTGAAAACAGGGCTTTGTACCATGACGTCTCGTATTCTGATTCTTGGTTGAACAATAGGCTTAGTGTTTCATAGCCAGCGATTTTCGTTGGATAGCGAGTGTAAGTAGTACCATGTGTCTCTCGACAAAGAAGATAGCAATATTCATCAAATGTTTCTCTTTAAGAAATTTCCGTAATTCTAAGCGACTGTAGCTGCAAAATAGACAATGAAGGGGAAAAAGGAAAGTTACTGTTTTGAATAAAACCGAAAAGCCCCTTACATTTAAAGGATTTAATTCACATCGCGCCTGTGCACTCGAAAGGCCGGCACTTCGATCCATTTCCATTCTCTTCCATTTCCTCGACATCCACCTCTATCTTTCTCCCTCAAGCTATCATACCAAACGAAATGTTTCACTTCAAGACCACCCGGAATCTGGAATTCTCAAGCGCACTCCTTTGCATTATTTAAACCGTATCTTACTTCTTGATGCGTCTTTGTTGGTTGGTTGCTTATGTTTGCGTATTTCTTAATTAAAACGAATCCCATTCCCGAAAAATACAAACAAGATTGTTAATGCATGTTAAAATTATAGTTTTGCAAGAATATTAGTATGCTTATTAACTGTTCGAGGTGCGTCGTCCGAGATTCCTTTGGCAACTACGTTTTATCACTAGAAATTAGGAATACTAAATGAGAGACAACGTATGCTTTGAGCCTTCAAAGAAAGTCCTCTGTATTATTTGTGCGCCCGTTGTACATAACTTTGTACATTTCACTTCATATTTGTTGGAATGGTAAGATGCCGTTCGGCAAGAAATGTAACACATAATTTTCAGTTCAGTGCAAATATTTGTCTTAGTGGCAATTTTTCATAGGTCCCACTTATTCGCAAGAGATTAAATTATTTATTAAACGTTTTTATGACGGGCTTAAGCTCTGCCAATAATAATAATATACTCTTGTAAATTCATTATATTCTATGTTTATTTCTATGTACATTTATATAGAACCTAAACCTTGTATTTCTTATCAATTTATTTGTGGAAACTTATCACACTTTCCATATACGTGCTACCTGTCACATTAGGTCGAACTTCGTGGGACGACATTATAAAAACTTAAGGACAACTTTGTCATTTCCATATAATTTTTTATGAAGACGATATTTTCGACTTTTTACCCGCTGATGGCGTTGTAGCAGAAACAGGTCATCTAAATAAAAAAAATGTTGTGGAAATGATAAAGTTATGCCTCACGTCTTCAAGTGCAAGTATTTAAGAATGAGTGCTATTCAGCTCACTTAACAATTTCAATTGTAAAACTCTCATAATGTTGTTAGTTCGAATGAGAGTATCACAAGTATTAGTTTAAAAAATTGTTAAATAATAGTATTATCAGTAAAATAAGTGTAATTAGTCTTAATTATAGCATTATCGTCATAGTATTAGTTCCTTAAAGGGACCTCCACTCAGGCTTATATTCTTCTCTTATGAACCCATTTTTAATTAAGGAGTTGTTATTCCTTAATGAATTCGTGGTATTAAGATAGTACAATTATCATTGCGGTTATAAGAACGCGCCTTTCTTTTCTCCTGTTACAAAGGATGAAAACAAGTATTTTACGCTCTATTTCCCATTTTTAGTCCTGGAATGCCTCACGGAATACCTTTAAAGAATTTAATTCTTTAAAAATATGTAACCTTTGCCATACGTATTCTGTTAAAGTGGACTTCATCTAAACGTAAGGTAGACATATTAAGGTAGAATTATGCATATATCCATCTTCTTCTCGTGTTTGCTCTGTGGATTTTGGCTGTAAAACAATACGCTAGTCTATGGCGTGATGGTGAGTACCACTTTCACTTTGGCAGATGTTGGGTTCTGTGATGAAACCTCACAACACGAGGGAACTCTAAGCGTCAAGAGACACACCTGCGCCCCGGTTTCAATCTCTCGTTCACCCTCGTATATTTTTTATGTATTCTAGTACTTATTATATACGTGTGTGTGTGTATATATGTGTGTGTGTGTTTTATTATTAATATTTCAACCCAGGGTAGGGGAATTCTCATCTCTCAAATCATTTAATCATTAAATCATTTTTTCCAATTTCTTTTCCATATTTTTATGTTGATCTCCGAAGGAAATCAAAATCCAACCTGTTATCACGTCTTCTAGCAAAGGATAGTTGTTGTTTCTTTTTCCGGTTGTGAGATTCATAATAATTGGTATTCATAATAATTGGTATTCATAATAATTGGTATTCATAATAATTGGTATTCATAATAATTGGTATTCATAATAATTGGTATTCATAATAATTGGTATTCATAATAATTGGTATTCATAATAATTGGNTTTACAAAACGTATCGCCTTTCGCTGCACCTTTTCTAATTCTTTAATACAACATTTATCCCATACACTACACGCATACTCAAGATGAGGTCTAACTAACGCAAGATAACATCGTTCGCGAACTTTTTCGTCGCTCCGACCGACTATTCTCTTTACGAAGCCGAGTTTTTTAAGTGCTTTTCAGCATATATTATGGATGTGAGTACTCCATGTTAAGTTATTCGTGAGAGTTACTCCAAGATATTACACTGACTCTACTGTTAATAAGTTTATCCCACGGAGACTGTACGGATAATCTTTAATAATAGATTTTCCTTCGAAGAAGTTAACTACTGAACATTTGTCTACATTTAGCTCTAATTACCAATTATCGCACCATTTCATAATGTTATCTAAATCATTCGACAGGGTTAGTCTATCCTCTTTACTCTCTATTTCCCTGTAAATTACCGTATCGTCCGCAAATATCCTAACATTACTATCAATAAGATTGCTAATGTCGTTAATGTATACTAAAAATAGTAAAGGTCCGATTACACTACCCTGCGGGACGCCCGAGTTCACTTTTACCACGTTAGAACTAATACCGTCCAGCACTACGCGATGCTCTCTATCGGAGAGAAAGTCCTTTATCCAATTTATTACCTCTGAGTTGATTCCTGCAACTTTTAATTTGTACAATAATTTATGATGAGGGACCTTCCGAAAATGCCTTCCGAAAATCTAAAATACCGCGTCGACTTGTCTTTTATTTTCGGCAGATTTTAGGATATTGTGTACTAATAATGCCAGTTGAGACTCACAAGATCGAGTCTTACGAAAACCATGTTGATTCCTTTCGAGAAAGCCCATTAAAGAACTAGCAATTACGTGCTCCATTATTTTTCCGCTCAATGATGTTAGCCGATAATTCGCTGGATCCTCCTTAATGCCGCTTTTAAATATTGGAGAGTCGTTTGCAATTTTCCAATCAGTCGGGACTTTAACTTCACTCATTGACTTATTAAATATTACTTTAAGAAAAGGTGCTACATTTTTCGCAACCTCCTTGAATACCCGAGCTGGTATTTCTTCAGAACCAGGAGCTTTATTTGATTTAATCTGTCGCAATAGATTAATGATGCCGTCTTCCCTGAAGATGATATTTGACATCGCTTCAGGCCTATCAACTTCCGGTAGATTGTTTGATGTACTATTAGAAGTGAAAACGCTTCGGAAGAAATCATTTAAAATATTCGCTTTACCCTTAGCATCGTTGATTAAATTACCGCTATTATCTTTCAACAAACTTACCGTTTGCTCTTTACCTTGAACCTCACGTACGTATGACCAGAAAGCTTTTGGGTCCTCGTCTAAGTATTCGCATAAAACCTTTTTTTAAATTGACGCAGGGTATCTCGTATAGTTCGTTTCGTCAACGATTTTGCTTCTTTATATTCGCTCTTTACTTGATTTGTGTCGACACTGTTAATTATCGATAAAATATGCTCCCTTTATTTCCATACCGCAACCANCTTCTAGCAAAGGATAGTTGTTGTTTCTTTTTCCGGTTGTGAGATTCATAATAATTGGTATTCATAATAATTGGTATTCATAATAATTAGTATTCATAATAATTGGTATTCATAATAATTTGTATTCATAATAACTGATTTCATAATAATGGTGATATTGATAATTTCCATAACCCCAAAATATTTTAAACTTGAGGCGAGTGTCGTCTTCAACGTGATATGCTTCCTCTATTTTCAATCGTCGCGTAAGGCGATTTTTATAGCTGTCAAGTGGGAGGCATCGACCTTCTTTAGTTTAAACAGAGTGTAAATTCTTCGTAAATTACGGCCTTCGCTAAGATAAAAAAATTCTCAAGGCGAATTCCCTAGATGCAGAAGAAAAACTTCTCTGGGATTCGCGCGAGGTATGAATGTATGTGTGTGTGTATGGGGCGTATTTTTAGTACAGCTGCATCGAGGTATCATTTCACTGTCATCCCTCCAAGTCTGTGTTGTCAGTGTTTTTAGCCCTAGGAGAGTTTTCCCGAAGGAGCGTATAAACTTGTTTATTCTTCTTAGTTTTATTATCTACGTTTTTGGCACGCTCATTTATTGCTCCCGTCTTAGTTTTCCCTCACGTTCACTCCTCCGTGATCACTCTGCGCCCTTCGTTTGCCATCTCCTCACTCAAAATTTTCCTCCCCTCCTCCTTGTTTCTGTATATTCCATCTCCTCCTTACTCCTGAAAACCAAAACCAAATATTAGCTCTCCATCAGAGTGGTGCAAGTGAGCAGCTAAGGAGGGAAGGAAGAAAGGGGGCGGAAGATGGTGGGCATGAGAAGATAAGGGAGGTGAGATGGGAGAAAATGGTAATGGAAGAGATGGGAGAACGATCTAGAGGAGAAGGGAAGAAGGCTAGCGTGAAAATGAAAAGAGATAAGGGAAGAAAAGGAAGATCGATGGAAAAACAATTGGATAGAAAAACGACTTTATTTAACAGACGAAATGGAGAACATATTGTGCAGACGGCATTCGTGTGGTATCTCTTATATAGCCCGAACGAAGCTGCAGTACGCGGCGAATGGGAAATTCTGTTCTTCTCGGAGGGAAACAAAGCAATTTTGCCATCTTTTACGAAACGTATCCTTATTCTTTCCTAAAATCTCTCCAAATATAGTCATGTCCTTGCTTTCGACATGGATTCTAATTTTACACTATCATCCGTACCTAGCTGTTATTAGCTGAAACAATTATCAATTACCGATGTATTATCCTCGTTAGTCTAGTAGTGACTACCAAAAATCCTCTCTTATAAAATATGCGTATCTAAGAACGTAACATTGAGGTATTATAATGCAAAACTGACATCGACGCAACTATATGAAAGCTAATGCTCCGAATTATTAGGAAAAAACTAGATCCTCTTATAACTTTAGAAGTATGGAAATTAAGAACAAATAGAAAAATGTAACAGAAAAACTAAGAGAAGAAGATTGACATATTTTGGACATATTTATGGAATGGATGGTAGTTTTTAATAGCTATTTTTCCATTTTCTTTGTTAGAAGAAGTTAATAACCTGGATGAAGCTCATACACTTGTATGTATTGGAATATTTATTGTTGAAAAAAACAACAATAAGAGTATTCTGGGGCAATTTTTCAATATTGGTTGTTTTCAATGCACGTTTTAGATTGCCATCTCCCGAATGTAGACAAACTTCACAGAATTTCCGAGTAAAACTTAAAATTTTAGCTGAAATTGAAAAATGTAGTTTGAAATATTTTTTAGATCGTCATCTCCTGAGTAAAGATTAATTCACAGAATTTCCAAGAAGAGCTTAGAATTTTAGTTGAAATGGAAAAATTTAGATTGAAAACTCTTCAACTTCCCTTTGATCTTACCAATTTCTTCCTCCAAATCTGAGATTTAGTCTAAGAAGTTAGTCATGCTCTTATAGGCTACTTCTAGGCTTAAAAAAGCAGATGAGGGAATGGTGACCAATATATTTATCCAGTCCATATTTATTCTAGAAAAGAACATTAGAATCTATCCATCCAACATGTTTGATTTAGGGTGAAATGTTTTTCAGTTTTACAGTCATATAAAAGTTATCTGTAGTAAAATTTTCTTTATATCCCTTTCATTAAACTACATTTAAAGTTTAGTTTTTTTGGGTTGGATTGTATAACTATTGAGGTTCGCCGACCTTATATTTGAGATTACATTACCATTTGTGTTATACCAAACGTTTAGTAGAACTCATAGAACCTGAAAAAAATGAAAACGGTCACTTTTTACACGGAATATAGAAAATTAAGTAGGGATGACAGAAGAAATAGGTTGGGGAATAAAAAGATAGGCACTTTCAGTCGACATAAACGGGTTGCATTAAGACCATAAAACGTCTTCTTACAGTTTAAGAGAGAAGGCAAAAAGGGGAGATGGTGGAGAAGATAAGATTAAAGGAGAAGTATGGAACGGAAGGAATAAAATGTAGAGAGAGAGGATGAAGATGGGAGGCGAACGAGAAAATAGAAATGGAGAGAGGAGAGCTGGCGACGCTGAGACTAAGGCGTGATGTTCGAAGGATGGCTCAGTTCTCTCGGAAACGGTGGAAAAAGGGGCAAACACACACATTACCTCACTCTCCAAAGTAATTGAAAGGTTTTTGGATGGGAGGCGCTTGAGTCGAGACAAAGAGCAAAGCGGCCAGGAGAAGAATTGGATGAATTGTCACATCCCCGTATCGGAAATCGGTTCCTTCGTTTAAAATTATCGTTTCTTTTATTTATCATATAAAGGGCTCTCATTTTCGGGAAAAGCAATGTTCCGTGAAAAAAGGCGTATGACATGCTTCATTAGCGCGCATTGATATTTAAAATTAATTGTGTTATGTTGCGTAAGAACTCACTTTATGGCTGGTTACATTGTAATGTATAATTGTTACGTAATAGTTGTAGTTAATTATAATCTGTAATAAATTGTATGGACATTTATATAAAAATAAATAATGATAAGTAACCGTGGCAAATCTTTTAACAATATAGTTTGCTTTCTTTTAAGAAGACTTTTCCGATATTATTTTCTCGCTACCAAAACCTAAATTACAATATTTTTTGTTTTCTGATACAGGAAGAAGCAAAAAGTGTCTCCCTTTTCAATCAGTCTCAATCGTGCTTATGGATCTTATGATATAAAAGCTGCTGAGGTATGAATAATACTTCAGAATGACTTTGATTGAGGTCGCTCTTTATCGAAGACTATGAAAAGGGCTATTGGTGGGGGTCACTCTACTGCAAAGGCAAACTACCTCACAAGTCATTTCGCTTAGTCAGCCTCATTCCCTTTCCAGAACTTTCGGCATATTGGTGGAGGGGTTGAGGTTCAATCCAGTCTCCTAACTGAATGCTGCATTCGATACTTCAGTCAGCCGTCAGATATTAATTTCCCTAGAATATATTGCATTTTTTGTGACAGCCTACGGGTAATTTGAGTGAACCTATAGGGATTGCCGGGATACTTTTAAAATGTATGAATTTTCATTTAAATATTTTATGAAAATTAAAATTTGAAAGCAGCATAAAGGAAAAATGAAAGATGATGCGAATGGAACCGCTTTGTCAGATAACCTCTTTCAGTTTATTACTTCTCTTACGTCTGATTAAAACTATGGAACACAGTTATGCAGGATATATCAATATCGATAGAAACATGTCGACGAGTAGTAACTTTAGTATCAACTAATCCATATCATTTATCATAAGTTCCATTTCAATGAAATAAATTCACGGATTTTTACCTTCAAAATATCTTCGATTTCGTTCTTTATGTAATGATTGAGTAGACATGAAAAATTTTATAATTTTTCGGCTGTTGTGACTGAAATCCTTGGAGAAATGTGTTTGAAAACGATTTACTTTAGCTACTCGTTTCCTCTTTTAGCCAACAATGGCTTCCTATAGTAAAATAATTTCTTAACTGTCGTATTTGCTAGTAATAAAATGATAATTTTTTTTCAGTACATAAATCGTGATAGGCAAGATATGATTTCACTTCAGAAAGGCTGACCATTTTATAACATTTATATTTTGACGATCTTTAAAATATACTCAATGTGCGTCGGCGAGTAGGATCCATATTTTTCTTTTCTGCTTGCATCGAAATACTTTTTACATGTAAATTA
The DNA here is from genome assembly GCA_000376725.2 of Ladona fulva. NCBI lineage: Eukaryota > Metazoa > Arthropoda > Insecta > Odonata > Libellulidae > Ladona > Ladona fulva. The sequence goes on from KZ308189.1 coordinate 1,321,269, forward strand.
AAATTAGAGATCTTTATACTTAATAGTAACTACTGTAGCTTAAAACGTGATAGGGTAAATAGGCTCAGAGCGATTCATTGAGACAAATCTTACGCTTCTAATCTAAGTTCTCGTAAATCGGAGATTTTGTTCAAATACCTCAATTGTTTCTCACATTAACCATTCATGTTTGCAGTTCATTGTGAAAGAAGCTACTATCGATGTAGCATCTACTTCTCGAAGATGCCTTTTCTTGCTCGTGAATCAGCTTCTTGTTTTATAAGATGGAGGATTAATATCAGTAAAATTGTAATTACTCTCATCCCTGACGAAGGAATTGTTTTAATTCTTGCGACTGTAAATGCGCGGTGATGAGTATGCAATGTTTGAATCCTAACTCCAAAGACGATATTTTGCGAGTTGGTTACAAGTCTCCATGTGCTGGATCTACTGTTTCTGATCGATTTTCTGTCCACGGCTGCCACCCTTAAGCTTCCCTAGGGAAAGGCGCCTAACCCTTGTGCTACGCTTTTGCAGAGATTTCCAGGAAATGCACTGAAATATCCACACTGGGAAAACGGTGCTTTCCTCAAGAACCCGACTATTTGATAATATTCCGAAATATATTAACCACTTATAGTAGAATAGAAGGAGCCACTGATGGTTGAGTTAGTTATTGTTGAAAAAACTCCAAAAACAGTCAGCAATTTGATTCTGCCCTATGCGCATATGGACATCAATGGAAGCATCCTCAGGGGTAGAATCAGAAAACCCTTCTGGAGGTAGGCAAGTTACTTCTGACATTATTTGTAACTTATATTTTACTGTTTTTATTATAATTGAAAACCATTATTGACCTTAGTTAGATGCACCAGTTATTATTAACCTATTTAGAAATTTAGCGAAGATGTAGGTACTGAGAAAGCGATATTATTATCTACAGGTGATGCACGTTGGAAAACGCAAAGTCGTAGTTAAAAAAGTATAACATTATGAATACCTTATTTGTTTCCGCATTTTCAATGACATTGCAAATTAAATGATTGGTTTTTGCAAAATTTATAATACTTAATTATCGATAAAATATGCTCCCTTTATTTCCATACCGCAACCATACTATCATCGAATATAGATATTACAGATAATTGATAGATATAAAGAAATTTTAGATGCAGGAAACTATTACGGATTATACTTTAATTTCTAATAGTATTATGATAAATAGATTTCTAAGATCGCGTAGTAACAGTGTGATGAGATATGAAAGGCCCAGAAGGGCAAACTTATTTTTGTTGCATTTCGAAATCCTTTATCAATTTTCTTCTAAATACTTATTAACATTGAATTTCCTTGACTCAAAAGTTCGATCTGAAATTCAGATCAATAGCAGTGCCAAATAAATGCATTCAAGACTTTCAAAGAAGTAGTTCTTAGAAAACATTACATGAAGTAATGAAGCAACATGAGTTCGGGGTTGAAATCACTTCGAATTCACGCTGGTAGTGTTAATATCACTTTGGGTATGTTATAAGGTTTGTGTAACGCAAACGATATGAAAATGGCCATTAAAAAAGATTATGCAGCAGCTCTAAAAAAACATGGGTGTTTTTTTTAAGGATTTCCTGTAAGCATAAAGGATGAGAAACGCTCATGTGCTACTTAAAAAGAATAAATGTTAGGACGCTGAGTTTAATCTGATTCAAGGGGCTAGCAGAACACCATTAGCTTAATTAAAATTTCCTGATAAAGACGATCTGGGAATAGGTTGATCCTGAAGAGAAGCCTGCGATTATGTGTGATACTGAGAGCCTCTTATCTCTTCCTTTCAGCAACACTCTTCGCGGAAATCCTCGTAAAGCTACTTATCCTTCTTAAGCTCAACTATTATCTGAAATCTTTTCCTACGCACTGCTCTCTTAACCATCAATTCCTTTCAATCACAGCTTTAATCAAAGGATCCCTTCTCTGATGTTATAACTCTCACTTTCATTTTCCATTAAATCATTAAATTTCGACATTTCAATCGTCTTATCTATTTTTTCCTTTTCCATGTCATACTTTGAAAACCTTAAGACAACTTTTTCGATCATGAATATCAACGACTGAGTGATGCCGCATTCATAATTTTTAATGTCTAAACTTTCCCAATATCATTGTGGTATTCAAAAGGCAATTATTGGGAGCAATCAGAATTAGAGGGGCTAACAGTTTTTTACAAAATGCTTAAGCCTCCGCAGTCGTATATGACTCGTATCTTTTGTAAAATAAAAAAATAAATGAATCATTGATAAGCCCGCTCAACGAAATTTAATGTATTGGTTTTTCTCAAAATACTTTAGGAGAATTCTTATAAAAGAAAAGTTGACTGCTCAGACATACTAAAATAAATTTACATTTATGGCGAATGGAAAATATACCTTTTTCATTTGTAGTTATACAGTGGAAAATACATACCGAGGGAAAGTTTGAGGGTCTAACGATGTTATTGCAGAATATTTCAATCTCTATCAAAAGATCCCCATCCCCACGTGAGGACTGCTCCTTTCTTCTAAGGCTAATCATGGGATTAATATTGTTCTTACAGCTGTTTTCAGGAGAATCAACTGCTGTACTGATAAAACATCCATTACATATTATGAGAGCCATGGTTGGTTTACCCTCCTAAAACGCGTAATGATTTGCTATAAAATATAACTATTAGAATATTTTGGGACTATATGGTATCTACTGGACTAACGGCTGCCGTAGCGGAGTGGCTAGCGTACTAACGTTCCAATCTCAAGGTTAGAGTCCCGGTTAATCGGATTTTTCTGGTTACTGAATGGTTGCGTGTTTTCCCCTATAATAATAATAATTATTAAAATGGATGTAATTGGGATCTGCTTTTTTCCAGTAAAGAAGTAGTAGTTAGGAGTCACTTCTTAAAGAAGTCGTTATCTGATTAATATCTATCATACTACTAACACTTTACTATCTGATCACTATAATAGTCAACTCCCAGATAGCCAAGTGGGCAACGCGTTCGACTCTGGTGAAAGCGATCCCGGGTTCGATTCCCGGTGGGGGCTCACGGGCGAAATGACCATAGAACTATGTTGAACAACTTTGTCGAAGCACTTTTAACAACACCAATAGTCTGTCTCTGTTTGTACCCTGTAAGCCGCCTTTCGGCGTGTGGTAGGGGGTGCATGACAATGACTCTAATTCCTTAATCGATTATTTTCGCTTATCGTTCACGGAAAAAATGAGTTCTTGGATCTATTGGTTCTGGCATCTATTTCTCTGATCTTTCTCGCATTATCGGAACGGCCTGGTGGTAGCATGGTGAACGCATTATATCTGCTACATCATCTCTGAACGTGCTTTCTCTGAATTAATCCAGTAAATGAATCCTTTGTTGAAATCTTCTAACTTCCAAAGATTCCCATTTTGCATCTGAGCATCTGAGTGACGCTCACTGATTTATCGTAGCAATTCTTCACAAAACGTATCGCCTTTCGCTGCACCTTTTCTAATTCTTTAATACAACATTTATCCCATACACTACACGCATACTCAAGATGAGGTCTAACTAACGCAAGATAACATCGTTCGCGAACTTTTTCGTCGCTCCGACCGACTATTCTCTTTACGAAGCCGAGTTTTTTAAGTGCTTTTCAGCATATATTATGGATGTGAGTACTCCATGTTAAGTTATTCGTGAGAGTTACTCCAAGATATTACACTGACTCTACTGTTAATAAGTTTATCCCACGGAGACTGTACGGATAATCTTTAATAATAGATTTTCTTTCGA
>KZ308189.1:1326852-1338143 GCA_000376725.2 Ladona fulva
AACCACTCGTACCGTTGTACAGATTACGAATAAACAATGCGTAACGCAATAAATATATGTATAATGGAGTTGGTTGGAGGAAGTTTGTGTTTCATTACCCGCATCGCCCTTTCTTATCTGGACTTTATGAGAAATAAACAGTAACAAATTTATGAGGCTAAAAGGCAATCGTTCATATCAAATTCCTTGGAAGGAATCCTAACTATATTTCTTCAATGAAAAGGGGAAAAAGATTTTAATGTATTTATTTTGTCAAGACATGACTAAGAGCAATTGGTTAGATTGAAACAGGAAGATTTTAAAATTTATTGCCTCGAGTTAAGGAGGGATAATTTTACCGCTAATTTTCCTCTGCATTTCATTTTGTTGTCGCATATGTTTCATGTTGTTGTCACATCTAACGAAAACTGCTCAGACTGACTAAAAGAGACTATTTTCTATCATGGTATTCGATGATGTTGCTACTACTTCATAATGGACTTACTCCGATTGAAATAGTGATGAATATATGAAGTGATGAGTTTTTGGATATCTAAGAGCTCCATCCAGACATTTTTCAATGCAGGTGATAAGGGAAAAATTAAAGATAGAAGGAAAACCTGAACATTTCGAGTGAGACGATTAACAGCGGTGATTGGTGATTACAGAATTTGGTGAAGTCGGAAACACAAGTTTATGTATGACTCCAATTCCAATAATGTTAACAGTCAGTCATACGCAAAAGTCGTTGTAAGTCATACGCAATACTTGAATTCAAGCACTGCATTAAATGGAATTATCACACTGCGGACTGGGTACTTACATTTTCGCAATACCCGCAGGAAATTTTCATTTCGGCTATTGCGTAAATTAGTATACTCAGTCTACGGAGTGAGAAGTTCATTATACTCGCTCCGCGTTTGGGCTGGTTTCCTTTAGATATTTTAAAAATGGAAATAACCCACTCAGCTGAGTGGGCATTTTCATTTTACCCTTTGCCCTAAATTTTTATCCACTCCACGAACTGCATTAATGCAAATTCTCTCCCCGCGGAGGGAGTAAACATTTCGGACAATGCCCGAATTAGGATATTTCGAAAAAGGTATTCATTTGAAATACGCGAATTGTATTAATCTGAGTTTCGAATTAGGGAAGGTGTTCGATGACATCTATTACCATTATTCAATGCCATTGAAAGGAAATCCGTTGCTAGAATTACAATCGTCAACAAGACATGTTTATATTATTTAAATATGCGAGTTTGCGATTTCATGCTTTTTATCTCTTTAAGATCCTTTAACAGAATATAGATGGATTATATTTTTCGACTTTGATGAGACAGTTCTTATTGGGCCATTTTAATGCGATAGCGAACTTAGATCATGGAAAAATATTCTTTCGGAATACGGAGAATACCACGAAAGAAAAATCGATGACGCAGATGGTAATATTTTCTTTCGAATTCCAAATGGAAAAGGAATAATTTTTCTTTCCCATTCATATGAATTTATCAAAACATGTCTCGGCAGCCAACCTATTAGTTGAGTCTTCTTTCATAAGAATTCTTTCAGGCATTCTCGTTATCATCTTCTGTAGATAGCCCTCCGTTCGTCTACTACTTGCGTAAATAATGTGTTAGTTGAATGGAGCACAGACCCTTCTTCAAACATAAGAATTTTCCGATTCTATATTCCTTGATCCTCCAGCATAACCCGTGCAAAAGGTATTATCTGACCACCACCAACAAAATTCCGCGAACGACTAACTGAAACTTGAGTTATTATTTTTCTTTAGTATTGTGGTTAGAGGAAACGGTAAACAGGAGAGGAATGACACCTAAAGGGAATTTCAAAGAAAAGACTGGTGATAATACACACTGTCGTCATCTACCCATACTTTCGTCCGTCATTTTCAGTCTTGTCATGCAAAGCTGTGGTGTGGATGGGAGGTAAATGCATGCCATTCAGAAGGCAAGTTTTCAGCAATATATTTGGTTCGCTGCTGGATATATAATTCTTTTTTACTTTTCTAGTTATTGCACAGACAAGGATTGGAAGGATTAGACCATGAAACGAAAAGCAGTGCGCGGATCGCTAAGTGTGTTCTGGGGATTTTAGAAATGCATCGCATTAGTGCAGCAGGAAGGTTGACTTCTCGAAAGGAGAGTGCAGTTGGTATTTACACCATTCTTCTTTAAATTCAGGTTAAATTATTGCACCCCCCTTTCTGTGAATGAGTCAGAAAATGTTTTTTGGACCCCGAAGTTCAGCTCCTCTTTTAGTGTCTATCTGTGAAATAATACAGTGCTCGAATTCGCATTAAAGTATTCACATCGATGAATATAGCATGACTTATAACAACAATTTCAAAAACTACAGCATATATAGGCGTCCTCTAATATTTTTACAAGGAATGGTGAACTAAAGATTTTATTTGAATACCGACAAAGTGTGTTCTGTGATTTCCGTAGCCCAGGTAATGGCAGTTAATGCAGCATCTATGTGTTTATTGAATCTGCTGTAAATGTTTACTGACTGATATGAGTGGAAAACATTCATAAATGATGAGTGACAAAAGGAATTAATGTGTCAATGAGTGGATTTATCAGTGAAGGTGAACGTATTTGTGTTGGTTCTCAGATTAAGGCGTCAGATTTCATCAGAGGCTTAATTTTTATTTTTAATGAAAGGTTGTTGACATTTGGTATCGATATCGATGTATCGATATCTGTGTATCGATATTTGGAATTGCAATTCGGGGAGTCTATATTGAAGAAAGTTGAGGAAGTTTATAAGGTAGGAATGCTTTCCTTATATGGAAGTTTTAAAATCCATGATCTATCGTAATTTTATACATAAATGTAGACTTCTGCATCCCAAGTTATGCTTTCAAAGTAAATGAGTCCTGAAGATTCATTAGAACAGGTATGATACTGATAAAGCACTACTGTGTGCTTTTGTTCACGACAGTGTGTGAATAGTTTTGCAGGCTTCTCGCCCTGTTAATATAAATTCATATAAAATAAATCGTTAAGTTTTAGTACTGCAAAAACTCCTATCGAGAGCATTATAACGAGACAAAGTTTGCATTTTTACGTGCGTCATTTACAGAGAAAATGTTTTTTTCACAAAATCGATAACTTTTTATTGTTTCGGGAAAATAATCTGAACTTTGTATCTCAGTCAATAATATGTGTCATAATATGATATCAAAATTTTGTTTCGGATAGATGAATACTGTTTGAAAAATAAAATATGAAAGTGAGAACTCCGTGAAGGAGCGAGAAAAAGCGGCACTTTTCTCGTTCTATCTGCAATAAAATTCCAAACACATAAAAACAAAAATGTTTGTATTTATGGATGAACACAGGATAAGACAATACAGAAATTTGGTGTGGCTTGTTTTTCTTTTGAATTATTAGTTTATTTTTTACTCATTTCCAAACTCAATTATCCGTAATAAAAATTCGACTGTAAACGCGGATAATATACCACGTATAGTTTCTTAAATTTACACAATTCCACAACTAGAAAATGAATAGGCATGGATCGAGTGGCAAGATCCAAAGACTACAGATAACGTACAATTCCAAGGGCATGCCACCAACAGGCCCTACAATGAAATGGTGTCTAACTAATATGAGCTGAAATTTTACTATCTTGAAAACATTTTCTGTTCTTAATCATTAATGATCCTCAGTATCTATGGTGCAATAAATGTTTTTTTATATATAAAAAAGTAAATACACTGATATGGTAAACTGATCCACTTTTGTTTCAACAGTTGAGAGGAAGGACACAGATTGTATAATGGTGACAACAGTTGAAGAGGAACTGCCGGTGGAAACGCTGAGGGTCCAGAGTGGGCTATGATTCATCTAAAGGTAGGTGATAATTTTATTTTAACATTTTTTATACCATATGAAACATTGAAACAATTCCTTTTCCTTGCTTGTCCTCAGCGTATAATGTTCATCATTTACCGTAAAATTTTGAAGAAGTTGACAGTTGACTTCAGACAGTTTTTGGTAGTTTGCTTTGGGATGCAAAGATTAGCCAATTAAATTCAGAAGAGATGCTCATCGAGAGCAAGTATTTTGATGATTCAACCTCTTCTAGAATATTATTGTGCTATTTGTGATCCTTACGAAATAGGATTAGTCTCCGATATAGAGAGGGTTTAACGTAGAGCAGCTAGGTTTTTTGAAGGAGATTTCAGGTTCGACTGCAATGTTCCGGATATGAAAGTCCCTCGGGTGGGATACGCCTAAAAATGAAAGAGTATATTACAGACGGAAGCTATTTAGAAATATTATCAGCGCAGTTCTCGTCGACGAGATTGTTGATTTTGCTACTTTAGAACAACGTTCACGAATTCAGATAGGAAACGGAAAAGCGTTTCAAGGAAATAATCACCAGGACGGATAACTTCTTACGGTCGTTTTTTCCACGGCACATTAGAGAAGCTATTAGTAGTTTAGTAGTATTGTTAACAGTGATTCGCAGCTCAGGTAATTTTGTACATTTGGGCCCCAACCGGGAGTCGAATACAGGACCGCCTTCAATAAACGCGCTACCTACTTGGCTATCCGGGAGCCTCGAGAAGCTAATAGCAATTAGAATTATATAGGAGTATCGCTGATTTTACTCCCACTGCCACACGCCACTGATTGTTTCCAGGGTCAGTGTTCAGATGTAGGCAATAACGAAAATTAAACGGAAAAATGTTTCATTTGGAAGAGTCTGAAATATATCATAGCGAAAACGAGATTTATTCGTGTGGTTTTCATGGAAATGAATGTCACTATTATATTCCTGGCCATTACAATAATAGTGATTGAATTTGAAATTAAATTTATGTAATCATAATATGATTTCAATTAGCATTACGTCGCTTCCTTATCTTGTTTAAAATCAAATATTTTTACTGTGACTTTAGGGATAGACCGGTCCTCGCAGACTTTATTCATGTCTGTTTCTCCTTGGGAATATCCATAGGCGCACACCTTATAGTTTAAAAAATTACGTTTCACCCCTTTCCTAAACATATTTTGCTAACACAATTCCGCTTTTCTCCCCAAAGCTCAATTAGTGACGAATCCTGAATTGAAATCATGATGCACAAGTTCGTCATGTTTAGAGTGGGCGTGTGTAAGCTGGTCCACGGAGTTTTAGTGAAATCAAGACCGCATTGCAACGTTACTAATAACTTATTATAATGATTCCAAAACACTTTTCTCTAGAAAAATCGGGTTGTATATTTATACATTCGAACTATTTGCACTCCTCTTTGACAGAAAGAGAAATTCCAGATCATTTCAACTTCCTTAACGGGTTTGAACAACGAAAGGTTTCATGAATTAATTGAGGTTGCATTCACCCTCCAAATCACGATCCGTGCAATCGGGGAAGTGCATCGAAGAAAACTCAAAAATCGCGCTACAGAGTCCCTGTCCGACTTCGGTAAGAATGGTGTTCCTAAGGTTATCCTCCAAGAACTCCGTCGTAACTCAAGGCCTCCCTTTAGAATCTTCAGGATATTGGCAGTTGTTCTTTGTGTTTCCTCTTCAACGCACACGGATTCTCCACGTTGTAGATCGACGTTGATTTGTCCTTTTGAGCTCAACGATGCGTTCATGGAGAGAGCTTGGCACAAAAGACGACAGTCTTGAGGCACTAAACCATGTGGGAGACAAGTGTTAACCTGTGTGGGTATTGTCACCCACCGCAAGATAACCCGCAAGAAACACTTCGTCTCGATTTCAAATTACGGGGAAGCGAGAACAACTCTCCGGTCAAAGAAAACGTTCTTTTCTTTCTTTTGACTCTCCATTGTGTCCATTCTCGCCCGATTACGAATCGCGCTCTCCTCTAATGGCACTTCATTCTCAGATTGCATCAACTTAATTGCTTTTCTACGGCAATAGAAAGGAAAAGCAAAGAATAATTTCGTTTGACACACACTTTTTCCTCATTAAACCGATCTGGATAGTGATACTTCTGGAGAAACCTCCGCATCCCCATTGATGAATGCCATGCTCTCAGACATTCAGCAAATGGCGCAATTACTTGATTTTATAAGGAAAACTGTTCTATATTTTCTCCATGAGAATGTGATTATTACATTTTCAAATCGTAACGCCGTTTTCTCTGGTATTGTCCGCTATCTAAGCAAAAATATAAAAATATGACAACATTTTAGCGCGTGACGAACAATCGAAATTGTAATACAATACTATACGTCTTTAATATGCGAAATTAGTAGTAGTTTTAAAAACGATTCGACAGCTAAGGTTATTTCACACGTATGTTCCCGCCAGGAATCGAACACGGAACCGCTTTCGTCAAAGTCGAACGTATCCGTCTATCCGGAGGCCTCTTAGACTATACTGGGACTAGAGTCAAAATAATCTTCAGAATACGAAATATAGCATGATATAATATATTAAACTATAAAATAAATATATTTTTAACAAGTTCAGTGCTAATAGAAATAAATGAGAGAAATAATGGTTTTGCGGAGAAAAAACTGATTTTTTTTTATTCACAAAAATATGTATCCACTGCAGAAAAACATTCACAAAGAAAAGGGGGTGTGAAAAACCTGCGAAACTGGAAGGGCAAGGGTCAATGGATATTCTATTGCAACGCCTAGCATACCGTGGTCAACATAATATTATCTCGGATTGAAATTGTTCATGAGGAGGTATTTTTGCTGTTTTCAAAAGCAAGAACGCTGCGCGGTGCGTAAATCTGCAAACGATATTTTTTGTAGGTGTATACAGTGGTATAATCTAGTAATTTTTGAAATGGGCGTTACGTAGTAGATGGGCAATATCTACGCAATCATCAGGACATTGAAAAAATGTCAAATTGCTTTGTTTAGTACGTTCGCGTTATTTACTGAAATACGATTATGAAAGATTGCTTTGTCGAAGTTTGGGAAAGATATCAAATGAATCACAATAGGTCGGTCTCAACGGCGGGGTGTTGACACAGCTTAATGAACGTACTCAATATATCTGAAATATAACTTTTGCCCAGATATAAAGAAATGGTTTGATTGCATTTCCCTTCTTTTTATCTTCTTCTCTCATCTTTTATCTGCCACCTTCAATTCTTTGTGATCTATTAAAAATTTAAGGTATTCGCCAAAATTAAAGCAGTCTTCATAGATACAATATCAAGTGTTCCTATAATTATTGCTATGGAATCTTACCATGCTAACTGTACCGTAAAGAACGCCTTCTGTTATATTATGAATATTTTTTTAGGAGGAAATTCGGCGTCACATCCGTTAAGATTTTGTATCATTTTTGAATTGGGAAAGATATCAAAGAGAATAACAAATCAAATATCAAAATCAAATTCCCATAACAGCTAACTTTCTCAATCAAAAAGTGGATGAGCCACAAACAATTTTTTGTAGCCCTTATTTTTACTTACCTTCATAATTTTCAAAACCCCTACATATTTGTTTCTTGTTAGAGTAAGCATCTTTATGTATCTAGTAAGAACAACTGTAAAATTTACCGTACAGAAACGACATGAGGGATGTTGGTTCAAGTCATCCTTGATGAAACAGTTTTAAATGAAATAATAAATACAGTAGTAGTAGTAGTAGTATTGTTAAAAGAGCTTTGACAGCTTAGGTCATTTCGCACGCAGGCCCCCACCGGGAATCGAACCCGTGACCGCTTTCACTGAAGTCGAACGCGTTGCCCACATACTATCGGGAGCCCCGAAATAATAAATACAACTTGTACTTTTCCACAAATATATTTTGGTTAGCAACCAATGGTTTCCAACTTTCAGTTCATCTTCAGGCTTAGGAATGTAAAAGAAGAAGTGAAACATAGGGATATAAGGGACCACAAATCGGGGAAAGGGAAAAAGGGGGGGAAGGAAAGGGGAAGGGTCTTGGGAGACATCAGTTGGAGTGTAGGGGAGGGGGAGGTCCAGCAGAAAAGTTGACCGGTGGTGGAGGACAGTTTTAAGAATTTGAACGAAAGCAGAAGCTGTTGTGAGATTGACATTAGATGAGTAGAAGTATTAATTTACCATTTATCAATGTTAACTAGAGCTGTTCAATCTAAGCTGTCGGAAAAATAAGAATTTATGGAGCAAAACACCATCAGTTCCAATTATTGTAAACCTACGCTCGAAAGATTAATTTCCATTTCCACCAATTCTGGTGCTCTGAATTTGTGATTCTGAGCATAGAGGTTTCGGTGGAAGCAGCTAAAAGATTCAATTGTTGTACTGTGCTACACGTCAAAAGACGGCTTTTAAGGTGTAGGAGTATATGATTGGAATAATAGTATGTGTTGGATTTTGCTAATAATGTTCGGAGTGATGGATTGGCGAATGTTTATGGCAAATTTCGTTTCGATAAATTAGAAATAATGACCAAACCAAATCTATCATTAGAAAGATCATCAATTAAGGTTTTTGATTTGCAATATAAAACTATCGATTATCAATAATAATATCATTAAGAATATATCAATAAGATAGGCTGCAAGTGATAGATAAATTCAGAGAAATGACGTTCGCGGAAGACGCAATCATGTATTATGCGACCCCTGTGTTACTTCTTCTGATCTGAAATGAGCGTAAAATAAGTTAAATAGGTGCAAGAAAGAGTTGTTTTTAGGGATGTATTCTTTTCGCGAAAAATACACGACAACAACAAGATAAAGAGGTTGGTCGAACGTTTTAACACCCCCTGCTACACGCCGAAAGGCGTCATGCAAAAAGCAAGTAAAATATCAAACTTCGCTAGTAATTTCCCACAATCCACAGATTTTATTACGAAGTAATTATTTTTTACATGCACAATATAAACAACTTTTGTTTTAGTATACATATGATTTTAGGAGAAAGTATTTTGGCGTAGAATTTTTCAAGAGAAATCGGAAGTTATAATTAGGGTATTCAACGTGCATATATGCCCGCGGTTACTGAAGCAATTGGGAAACGCAAGAGAAGTTTCCTTTTCCTCCAATTATTTCTCTTTCTCGAAGGTGGATGGAAAGTTTAATCTGTTCCAACAGTAACAGAACTATTTATTTTTCTAAGCGCCGAAATGGAGAAAGTTGTACGTACGCCGAAGAGGAGTTACTTTCGACAGAAGATGAAATTACTTCCTATTCGAGCGAGAGTCTGCGGTGTCAGTGATGGTTCAGAGCTCAAATAAGAGATGAAAATAGCAACACCTCGGAGTACGCTTCTTGTATTCAATTCGCTCGAACCGATAGGTCTCCCAGAGGGGACGTGACTATGGAATTTGCAAGCTAATTTGCGTACGGAATCCCGTGATCCTCCTCTAAACTTACCTTTGTTTATCGATGCCATTGCAGACCTTCTCAAATGTGACCGAAAGTAAAGTCTGCATGAATCCCCATCGGTGTTTTTTCTACTCCGTTCTTTTCCTCGTCTATTTTGGTATTTTACTCGAGAATTTATCCTCTTTTTCAAGAGCTGTCACTTTTATGAGAGTACAATTTTCAAGGAACAATTAAGTAATGAAAGGGGAAACTGAAGGATGGCTGAATTGAGGGTAAATTGCTCCCGATTATCCGTGCTTGATTTTTAATCTTCGTTAATATTTTCGCGGTTTTTTTCGGAAAAATTCACGTAAGAATTTTTGCGTTCTAATACAAGTAGGCCTTGGGGGAGAACTTTTTTATGGAATATAAATACNTCAACACTAACCGGACTTCATAGGTTTACTATTTACCATACTTAGCAATTCCCTAATATCAGCACCGCGTTTATGTTACGCGCTTTATTCTTAGAGAATAATATCTAAGCTTCGAAGGCCTGAATTCAGAGAAAATAAAACTAAAATTTAACTAGGAGTTAATATATATCTATGTCTTGTTGTTTGTATTAGCTTTTATTTATCTTGTTATTTAGTTTTTATCTACTATTTGTACCGATTATCTTGTATCCTTGTTTGCTGGTTTGTATGGATGTATTGATCTATTTTTATAATATCAAGTTAATTGTAGTATTTTTTTTGTTTATTAGTGTAATATTATTACCATGAAATATCTCCCGAGGTCAGGTGGAAGAGAGGGCATTTTGGCCTAATATCGCCGTAAGAGGAAAATAATAAAGAATGTTGGCGTACGGTAATGAAGCAGTTGACATTTGAAACATAACAGACTTAGTTTTGTCATGAAGCAGTTTTCCATGAAGCCGTTTTCTTTTCAGTATAAAATCTTTAATTTTTCAATATAAATTCTGTAACCGACGATATAGTTACTCTGTTCGCACGTACTGAAGCATATGATCAAAGGCAAATAAGAAGTTTCGTGATTCATGTAGGACTTCCTTATTTTCTATGTTGTAAATAAAATTTTGCATATTATTAATAATTCACAAAAAAATTCAATTAACTTTCATCGCAAGGCTTATAAGAAGAATTTCGATAAACCTAATATGATATCCATTTTCATAATTTTTTGTAGAAAATGGCCTTTTAATCCGAGTTCAGGAATTTAATTCCTGCGCATGACTTTAAGCTCGCTTGCCTTAAAAAAAGTAAAAATAAAATCGGACTTTTGCCTCCGTTTCTGAATTGTAAATTAGAACTTTATACGTAATTAGGTCCATTAAGTGTGAAGTTTTCGGGAACAGAATTAATTTGTTTTCTTCTGGATTAGATAAACAGGGTATCGGTCCGTATTTCTTTCGCTCCGATTTTTTCCAGTTCAGTCGATGCATAAAATTTCGATTTGGCTCAATGACGCGTCCAAACGAAGCCATTAGTTTTGGATTCAGACTTGATAGATACACTGGACGAACTCGGTTTTTTGCATATGTCGATTTAAATATGTGAAATTTTTTATTTGCCGATTCTGGAACAAAAATAGAAAGTATTTCATCTCAGAAGTAATAAATTCATGTCCAAATACAGTGGTACGTACCTTGGTTGACGATGGTATTCCGTTACACGATTGAGGCCGTTGATCAAAATCCGCACTATCCAAGGCGCGATTTTACACAACCATACCGAAGGTCAAATATGCAGATGAAACTCTTTTAAATGTCATTAAAATATGGTCCATATATTTTATTCCATTATCTTTTCAGCAAAAAATTATCGTCAATAAAATGAATCGCAATAAAAGAAGTCTTTTACTGACAATCTTCACTAGAAGGCGTCATAAACCAAAGCCAGCGTCGTTACCAAGACGATTTTTGATGAAACCCACTGTAATCGTCGTTAACCGAGTTCGTCGTTAACTGCCAGCGTCGTTACCAAGACGATTTTTGATGAAACCCACTGTAATCGTCGTTAAC